>CM031862.1:1113915-1126458 GCA_018697195.1 Certhia americana
AAACTGGGCAGCAAAACTGAGCACAAATTGGGAAAATTTGGAGAAATAAAGTGACAAACCTTATGAAGAACCTCAAATCCCACCTCAAGACACAAAATCCAGAACCACCATAAAGGAAGTGTGGGACATGGGCTCTAAAATTCACAGATAGGGCTCCCACACATTCCCAAGATGGAAAGGGAAAAAGGGAAGGTTTGGGAAGGTTTGGGAAGGGAAGGAAAAGGATCAAGAGGGACTTTGGATTAGAGGTGAAGCACCAGGACACAGGGAATGGCTCCCCACTGCCAGAGGGCAGGGATAGATGGGATATTGGGAAGAAATCCTTCCCTGTGAGGGTGGTGAGGGGATGGGATGAAATTCCCAGAGCAGCTGGGGCTGCCCCTGGATGCCTGGCAGTGCCCAAGACCAGGTTGGACATTAGAGCTGAGAGCAGCCTGGGACAGTGGGAGGGGTCCCTGCCATGGCAGGGGGGAATTTTGAGGATGATCTTTAAAGTCTTTTCCCACCGAAATCATTCCATGTTTCTGTGAAAGGGGAATAAATCCAGGAATTTTGACACCAGCTTGTGCCAAACTGTTTTTGCAAACTGGAATTGGTTTTATCATCTTACAAGAGCAGGGATATTTCTTCTCCCACACTGCAATACCATGTGCTGCCTATTTGGAATGTTATACCGATTTGGAACTAGAGGATCTTTAAATTCCCTTCCAATCCAAGACATTCAGCCAGAAGGAATCCCTTGCATCCCCCAAGTACCTCCACAAACCTATTTTATATCCACTCAGGGAACAGGGCAACACCAAGCCAGGTTATTTGGGAGAAAGAGAACATTAATTCTCTGCAAACAGAGAATGACCACACTGGGCCACCACTGGATTACTCAGCACAGGTATCCTGATGTTCTCCTCCAGCAAGGCTGATGGCAGAGGAGGTTGGGAGGCCCCAGAATCTCTTCTCTATCTTTCCCTGCTTCCCACAGAATTGCTTTTTCTCTCTAATTCCACTTAGATTTACATTGATGAGTTGTTTTTACCATTTCATTTTTCAGCACGGCCCCAAATATCCACTCCCAGAGGACTCTGGATCAAGAAATCTGCACCCTCAGTTGCTTTGTGAAGATTCTGTTGCCAAAGATAACCTGGCCTAGAAAATTAATATATGAAACATGCATTGCAAATGTGCTCCACTACGTGAACAAAGTGTAAGATCCTCACTGGGCTAAAAAAGGAACAGCAAATTTTTCAGCTTTCTGTAAGTTCCTTTGTAAATGTGCACGTTAAAAACAATACTCATTAAAGTGCTTAAATGCAATAAAATGGAACTATCTCCTCACTGCATACTAAAGGAGTCAGTATCCAAGTACTGATTTTTAAAATTTGTATTAATTTATTATTGAGTTCTAAATACCTAATGGATGGAGCTATGATGTACACAGCACTTTCCAAACACTAATTCACAACATCCTTCCAAGAACGCTGCAGCAGCAGCAGCAAGTAATTCCCAGAATCTTCTGGCTTCAGCCTCAAAGTTAAGGCGTGTTTTTGCTTTTTCTTGCTTTTTTTCCTTTTTTTTTTTTCTTTTAAGGAGTATGTATTTAAGCAGCCAACAAAACAACTGGGAAGAGGTGAAGTGTGATCCCACGAAGGCACTCAGCCTCTTGACTGATCCCAGTGCCATCACACAGCGCTGCTTAAATGAACTGCAACTGGAATTCCCGAGATCCAAATTATTTAAACAGACATCCTGGAAGCAAACAGAGGAGCAGTCCTACCAGTGACCCCTGATGGGATTTCAGAGATTCCAGGTTGCTCAATTAACAGGCAGCCCTAAAATCAGTGCCTTGCTTGGAGGAAGTTCTCCTAGGTAACCTGCCAGGAGAGGAGGAGTCTGCGAAGGCGCAGGCAGAAATTTGGGTTATTTGGGGCAAGGAGAAGTGGTTGGGGTTGGGGAAACACCCCAGACCTGCACCTCGTAAAGAATGATTTGATTTTCCAAAGCATCTGAAGAATATCACGGGGATTTTCCTCAGTTGAAAAGGTTCATAACCACACATTTACCTGATGTAACAGCCCCGCTGTTTTACATAAACCTGCAGCATCAGGAAAATCCTCCTCGCGCTTCGCAAGCCACCACAAAAAAAGAGGCTGCTCTTCATCCCGTGCTCTCCTGCCAAACCCAATGAAGTCAGCACAGGCACAACATGTTTATACAACATTAAGGGTTCACGTTAAGCTGAAAGCAAGGAGGAAATTTGACTTTCAGATTGACAAATGAAGAGTGCTCGTGTATTCTGGAGCCTGCAACAAAGGAGCCGGTTGTGTTCTCGCCCAGCGCGGATCCCTAGAAGGATGGTCAGAGCTAAGGTCACAGCACCCTCCATCTGCATTTCAGATCTTGACTTTGGTTGGCTTTACTACTTCTTTTGGCATTAAATATGAATGATGTTCCCCGAAACATTTGGAACATTAATTATAAGGAAATAAACGTAGGAAAATGCAGGGCTCCGGTCATTGTTCACCTACGGAACGACAACCAGGAGCTTCCAGCAAAGTGCTAAAATATAAAAGGGTGATGTTCATTCATGTATTGGTCCAAGCTGCAGCACTATAAAGTACATCAAAAGGTGTTAATGGTTTCAATATTTATCTGCTGCAGGGAAGCACTCTAAAAAGAAGACAGAAAAAAAATTTCTGCTAATGGCTGTGTCTCTCCATTAAAATGAAAAGCTTAATGCATCTTATAATCAGAGGACAATTTGCAAATCATTAAGAGAAATGTAAAATTCCATTAAAATACAAATCAAGAGTCCCTCACTGGACTAATAATCTTTTTGATATTATTTTGCATTTCACTATTTCTGTTCCCAATATCCAGGCACCACAAATGATCAGTTCTTGAACATGCTATTTACCACAGCCTACTTCTTTAACGAGAGACTGAGAGAAGTATAATCTGCTATTCAGAGCAGGTACTAATGAAGAATTCCATATATTCTGAAATTTAATTAAAACCCCAAAGATTTCAAATTAGATGCAATTTGAAATGCCTGGGGCAGAAATACATGCACTTGCGTGGCAAGGGTATCACGCTGAAAGTTGATACCGTAATTGGTCTTGATGTATTTTTGTGTTGCCAGGCTGAAGCACAGAACTCATAACCATATAAAAATTCTCTGTAGATTACCTGCTCATTGAAAATGCCATCACTCAGGTAGTTCTCTACTAAATTACCATGCTACTAAAATGCACAAAGTGATTCGAAGAGAAGAGTGGCACAGCTGGTCGACGCTGCCAATGAGTTATGCATGCGTCGACGCTGCCTTTTTTCTTAGTAAAATATGCTCAGTTGAATATTAAAATATAATTGGCATTCAACCTAAGTAGCTTAAACCATTTTGTTATCTTCTTTTAAACCGATTTGGCTCCTCCACAGTTATTTTCGAGGATGCGATTCACAAACTAATGACACCATCACATTCAGCTAGATTTGTACTATTTTACATTTGTCATAAATAGGGACAATTTCTACAGCCTTCTAGGGATGTCCTTTAATACTGGCTCCTCTTGAACATCAAAGGCCCAATTCATGGGGAAAAAAGAAAGAAAGGGAAAAAAGGAGTATGCCATTTATGTTGTTCTTGCATATTTTATTCTGAGAAGAGCGCGGGATGCAAATTTCTAGTGAAAAGTGTGTTTTCCCCCAGAAAAAAACCTTGCTTCCCCCAGAATAAAATGGTCAGCAAATAAACTGGTCAGGAGATGTGGCAAAACATCTTGGAAATGGGTCAGAACAGGGCATCCTTAGGTCAAGAAGCAGCAAAATACCTTTATGATAATTTTTTTTTCCCTCAGACGGATTTATTTATGTTCCCCTAATATAAAGGCTGTCAGAAATGTCACTATATTGCCATTTCCTGAAAAAAAATTAACAATATTACTTAGAAACAAGGTGCTCACCATAGTAACAGTCCCATTAAGCACATTACCTCTGAAACACCAAACAGGTTAAATGCATATGAGTATTGATGGTATTTCCTATCGATACGGGGTTTTAAGTAAACTTGCCTGAAAGTTCATTAATAAAACGGGTGTGGGAGGCTGTATTTATAAAATCCTTTCCTTTTATCTTGATTGCATGGGTTTTTATTAAGGAGGGGTGCAAAGGTTACGTGGGGCTGCATGTGTGGCAAGCCAGCCAACAAATCAAAGGAAAAATGAATTAAATTAAACTTATTCCTCACAGGTCTGCAATGAGAGCAGGTGCTGAGGTCTGGGGCTCTGGGTGAAGATGAGCACATGACTCTGGGTAAAAAAAGTCATTTTCTTACACTGGTGGGGTTTTTCCACCTTCAATTCTTACCTTTTAATCTAAATCTCATCTACAAGCAGCAATGTCAAAAGTTACCGGGCTGGTCAAAATGTTTCTTAGATCAGGGTCAACTGATTCCTTTTATTTCACGGGGAGAAAAGGGATGTGATTTTGAACAAATTCACTTTATAAAGAAGCCTCACACGCAGGTGGCTTTTGGAGCTGCTGATTTTACAGTGAAGCTGCCCTGATTTTGGTCCAACTGCAGTTCTGTGCAAATATTTATCAAGGAATCTTGGAATGGTTTGGGTTGGAAGGGACCTTAAAGCTCACCCAGTGTCACCTCAGCCATGGGGGACACCTTCCAGTGTCCCAGGCTGCTCCAGCCTGGCCTTGGACCCTTCCAGGGATCCAGGGGCAGCCCCAGCTTCTCCAGGAATTCCATCCCATCCCCTCTCCACCCTCTTCAAGAAGAATTCCTTGCCCGTACCCCATGACCAAAACACAACCCTTTTCTTTCTAAACAAAAGTTCAGAATAATTTCAAAATCCACACATCTCTGCAGCTGTTTCAGAGTATTGAATATTGAAAATCCTCAAATTCTCTGAGAACAAGCACAAATATTGCCATTGCAATATTTGAACACTGGCTGTGTGCCTTCAACCCACTTTTACATAAAAATCCCCCTATTTATAAATTGCTCCTTTATTCTAATTATGGCTTACCTGTAATAATGTTAAGAATAGTGGCAAGAAAGGATTATCCTAGTAGAAATATAATTAATTTTTTAAAATAAATGACCCTTTTCCCATGACAGGAGACACACTGCTATCTCCATCCTTAGACTCTTCCAAGGTCCCATCAGGGATGGACACACTGAAAGGCTCCACCAAAACCCCATCAACATTGGAATCAGTGCTGCCAGAAAGGGAATTTGCACCTAAGAGGGCCTGAATTGTTCTAAATGGCCCACATTTGGCAGACAATTTACCCTATGAACGTCAATAAAAGCATTTAAGATACACTTAAAAGCACATGGGCTTCCACTGGAAATTATGGGAATTTTGTTCTGAATTCAACAGGAATTGGGTCAGGAATTTTTGTAGATATTTCTGTCCAAAATGCATTTGTATTGATTTTTTTTTTTTTTTGTTTTGTTTAGTTTTGTTTTTAAATACATATAGTTGATAGAAAGCAATGGGCCAACTGGGCTGGAAAAAGAATTACAGGTATAAAAGTAACTGGGCTATTTTGGGGTTTTGCTGTTTCCATTTTTGAAGGTTGGAGAGGATTGATTTCTGTTTTGCAGAAAATTGTAGGAAAGTATTGGATTGTAAAAATCCATTAAATGTCTCACAAAACAGTGACTTTCTGCTTATCAAAACTCCTCTCACATGAAATGGTAATAAAAGAAGATGCCAGTCTCTGGAATTTGAATTTTGAGTTGGCAGACAGAAATAGGAAAGCTTGTCAGCTCCCTGCACTTGAATCTGCCATGTCCAGATATGTGAAGTACGAACATTTCCGAGCAGATTATTTCATATTTAACACTTTCTAAAAGCCTAAATAGAAATGTATTTGCATGTCTGATGAAGCTCAAGGGTTGAGAAAGGGAAAATCAGAAACGCTTCTCAACTTTTTTTTTTCCTTTAATGAATTGAACCTCTAGTACCAAATTAAGAGAATTTCACAAATTGCAGCAAAAATCAGTGGTAAAAATGACATTTTGTAGGAAAGGGCAAGTCCTGCCTCCTCCTCAGCAAGTGAAAAGAGCAGCTCAAGACTGCAAAATATAAATAAAGAATCCCATGATTTGGGTTGGAAGAGACTTCAAAGCTCATCCAGTCCCACACAAAGACACCTTTTCCTGTCCCAGGCTGCTCCAAGCCCCAATGTCCAAGCTTGGACACTTCCAGAAATCCAGGGGCAGCCACAGCTGCTCTGGAAATCCCATCCCATCCTCACAGGGAACAACTCCTTCCCAATCTCCCATCTATCCATGTCTCTGGCAGTTGATACAACCTGGTGCATTCCCACTTTCTTGAGAAAGTAATTGAATTTTCCATTTTTACTGGAAATAGGGGAACCAGGAGAGATGATATCAGGACACCTGGTTTCCCTGCTGGCTGCTTTTCCTATTAAGGATGGTTCTGCTTTAGCCATAAATCTATATCTGGATCTTATCTGTATCTATATCTATATATCATCTCTGTCTTATCTCTATCTTTATGTATCTCTCTCTATCTTACCTGTATCTAATCTCTGTTTTATCTATATAATCTCTATCTAATCTATATCTACATCTACATCTATATCACATCTGCATCTACATCTATTTATATTTATATTTATATTTATATTTATATTTATATCTATATTTATATCTATATCTATATATCTATATCTATATCTATATTAATATTATCTCTATCTCTATCTCTATCTCTACTCTACCTTATCTATATCTAATATATATCTAATCTATATCTGTATCTATATCTCTAAGACAAAGGAAGGAAATCCCAGGGACTGCTCCTTAGAGCAAAATCTGATCAGAAGCCTCAACTTAATGACACCTGAACAAAAAGGTCACCACAGGACTGACTAAATATATTAAACCTGAACGTGTGCATGCCTGAAATATGAAAATATGTATTTAAAAAAGTTGCAGACAGTTGATCCACAAACTGGCACCTGGAGCTTCAAACCTTCCAGCTTTATTTGGCAATACCTCAACCAAGCCAACGATTCTTACAATTCTTTTAATTGTAATTTAAAGGAAGGGAAAAGAGAGCTGTAATTCATTTTAGTAATGTAAATGCTTTCTATATTGGAATATTTTTTATACATTGAAAAAGTCTATGGAGAAATTGGACATGGGAAAAATTTACTCTTAGGATACCATAATTAGGGTGAGCAGCACAGCCACTGAAACCCCTTTTAAATGTAAGCATCAGGGGATGTTGAATTTGTCATCTCAGAAGCAGACAAATTAACAGCCCCACAATCTTGTGATTTAAATATTCTGGCCACAAAAAGAATAAAAAAATACTCTGGCCTTTGCTGAGTCACAGTCAGAAAACAGAAAAATTTACTCTTCTTTCTTAATTTGCTGCAAGCTGGGACTATTTATAGTTTAGGAAGGGCAAAATGAGTGAAAGAAAGGTGCTAGTGCTGCTCCTGGAAGGGTGCAGAGTACTCAGGATGTGTTTGGAAAGGTTTTCTCCATGGGACCTTTCCAAAGGGGGGAGATCCCAGAGCCCCACAGAGGAGGGCAAGTCCAGGGATGACTCAGACTCCACGGAGGTGACACAGAATGTGAAGAGTTCCCTCACCCCAGAACTGGCATTTCCCTGTGCTCCCACCACCCCACGGCAGTGGAAGTGTCTGAAGGAGCAGGAAATCACAGGGTAATTATTGATTACAGCAGGAGAATGGAGCTGCTCCCAGCTGCTTTGAAGGTTCCCATTATGGATGAGGTGTTTCATCAATATCCCCTCTCGGATGAATAACGTACAGCATGCACGGGGAATTTCACCTGCAGGGCTCTCCTCTCTGCTCCCCACCCTCAGCTGCTCCTCCTGGATCTTTCTGCACAGCTGGGCTCTGCCTTTGGCTTGGAATGTGACAGAACCATGGAATGGTTTGGGTTGGAAGGCACCTCAAAGTCCATCATGTTCCTGTCCATGGGCAGGGACCCCTCCCACTGTCCCAGGCTGCTCCAGCCCCAATGTCCTTGGGCACTGCCAGGGATCCAGGGACGGCCCCAGCTGCTCTGGGCACCCTGTGCCAGGGCCTGCCCACCTTCCCAGGAAGCAACTCCTGCCCAAAATCCCATCTAAATTCACCCTCCTTCGGTTTAAAACCATTCGTGCCCCTCCCAGACCCCTGAGCCCTGACACAGGAATTCACAGCTCATGTGAAGGAACTGGACGACTGAGCTGGACTGAGGGAAAAGCTCAGCTTTGCTCCAGCCTTGCACCCTCAGGATAAGGACTGGGTGCAGGAACTCCACCCTCAGGAATCAAAAGGACTCATCCAGTGAGGACAGCAGAGCAGGCAAGGAGCAGAACCCCAGGGCTGCTGTGTCTTCAATTTCCTCTGCTCCTGTGCTCTAATGAGCCATCTGGTCTGCAAACACACAGCCACAGCCACCCCTGTGCCACCCTGCCACTGCAGCCACCCTGCTCCACAGCACCACAAAGGGTGCAGCAAAGTCAGCATCACCTTCCCCGTGTCACACAGCCACGAGACACCCACCCCAGGCACAGCCCTCAAAACAGAACCACTGCAATTTTCTTCTTTATACTGAAAGGGAGCTAATGACCAGGATACATTAAGAGCGATTCATCATTTCCCATTAAGAATGTTCAGGGATTTTTCTGAGCTGTCCCACCCAGAGGAGTGGGAAAATCCGACTTTCTCCTTGCTCAGTGAAATTCCACATTGAATGCTGGTGCGACACAGGTTGTTGAAATTATGTTCTGTATTTTCAATTCTGTTTAAAAGTAAATATATTGGCTGCATATAAACTGGAGAGCCAGTAAGGAGAGAACTCCTGGAGGTGTTGGGAAATCAAACTTTTCCCCCTCCACAGGTCCCTGACAGGGAGTCAGCTCCCAAGGAACAAGGGACATGATTTGGGGACATGGCCTCAAACTGTGCCAGGGAAGTTTAGACTGGAGATTAGGGAAAATTTCTTTATGGAAAAACTGTCCAGCCCTGGCACAGTCTCTCCAGGGCAGTGGTGGAATTACCATCCCCAGAAATGTTCCAAACCCACATGGATGTGGCACTTGGGGACATGGGTTAGTGCTGGGCATGGTGATGGTGCTGGGGATGGCTGGGCTGGATGATCCCAAAGGGCTTTTCCAACCTTAATGGTTCTGTGATCCCATGATTCTCCTGCCTGTCTCAAGATTCAGATTCCACCTTTGCCAATAGCCAAGTTACAAGCGGAATGGCTGTTTTTTTTTTTTTTTATTTTAAGTGCTTTTAAACACATTTTCCCTGTTTAAACAGTAATTCATATAATTAAAGGCTCTTCAGAAAAATTTAAGATATAGGAGAAGCCACTGAAACAGCAAATACAGAATTTTTATAGAATTTCTTAATAAATATAAAGCAGATCATCTCTTATTTCTGAATCTGCAAATCTCTCTGCTTTTTGTTATGGCAGAGTTGATTGCCAAAATCTTCCTCGCCAGAAAGAACTGTCTTTAAAGCTGGCACAAAAGCAGCTGCAGAAAACTGACCATGAATTGAGAAGTGCTTCATCCCGAAAGCACTTTACACATTTTTTTTTTTTTTTTTTTGGTTAGATGAGGAACCTTTTTGATGTTCTTTTTGGCATAAGCAAAACCCTTCCGGTCCCCAGATGAAGTTAGTGCAGAAAAATAAAATTTTTCTATAAGCACTGATAAGGAAGAAATTATGCAACAGACAAAAGCACTTGAGGATGAACTCGAATCTTCTATCAAAGAGCAATACTGTACATGGTGACATTTACAGGAAAGGGGGGAAAAAAGGGCCAAAGGTTTTGCTGATCAGGGAATCACAAAATTCCAGCCTGGTTTGGGTTGGAAGGACCTTAAAGCTCATCCAGATCCACCCCTGCCATGGGCAGTGCCACCTTCCACTGGCCCAGATTGCTCAGGGCCCCACTTGAAGAGCTGATGCTGAACAGAACTGTAAGAAAATCAGAGTGAGAAGAAAAAGCCTTTCTGGCTTTGGATCCTCATGCTCTCACTGATGTTTGTTCTGTGTTTTTAAATGCCTGGAGAAATGAGCAGGCACTTTCAAATGTAAATGTGTAAAAGTAAATAAATACCAAATCCCTAATTTAGCAGAACTGAAATTCTGATGTGCAGATAAACTGAAGTGCAATCCATCATAATTTGATTTTTACCTCACCTTTCTCCTGAATAACTTAAAACCAGTTCCTTCCAATTTTTAACATCTATTTCCACATTCCTGCCAATGCAGTTTATTTTTCTATTTCATGAAAGTATTAGTAGGAGAAAGTGACAGAAGAGCAGAAATGCTCTCACATCGTTGTGATCTGAGCCAATTAATTCTTCATTAGTGTTTCCATGACGTAGGTGCCTTCCCCCAATAAAACACACACACACACACACACACACACACACACACACACACACACCTGGGCCCAGGCCAAGAGCAAGCAGCAGAGCTAAATTAAAACAACCTGAATGTGCAGATGTTGAAATGAGAACACGCACTGCCCAGCACCCAGCCCCTGCTGCAGTGGCCAGAACCCAAACCCCTGAGGCAGAGGGCAGTGACACATCAGGGTCACCTCACAAGGTGCTCAGGGACCCGCACCTGATGCTCACAGCCACCAGCACGGTCCCATGTGCCTTCAGTTTCCCGTTTCCATTTTAGACTCTGGCTGTTCAGGGGCAGTTCTGGTTCATATTCAGTGCTCCTGGCTCTCTGCAGAAGCAGGCACACAAAACAATTCCTTCTCCACTTGGCACAAGGACAAACTTTCAGCCCCAGACAAAGCCAAGGGGGAAGGCAGAAGGCAAAGCAAGGAGGAGGAGCTGCCTAAGCTGGAGCTGGAATGAACATGAACTCCAAGGTGTTGATGAAGCAGAACTCTCCAAGTGTCAGCCCTGCGTGGGACGGTGTCCACTTCTGTGCCATTTTGGGTGCCCTTGGCGTGTACCAGACGGGCTCTGGTGTGTCTGCCCAGGTGTGCCAGGGAGGCCTTGGAATAATCACCAATTTCTCCTTCGGCTCTGCCTGGGATCTGCTCAGATAGCTCCGTAAAGCATCCTGCTAAAGCTTCTGGCTGGGTTTTGAGCGGAATGTCCTTGAAGATTTTCCTTCCTTTCCTCAAAAATTCAAGGGTGGTGATGTTTCCATCAAGATGCTTCTTGTTAACAAATCTCCTTATTTTCTTCTTTTAAAGTTCTCAGTGCCTTGCAGTGTTGCCTGACAAGAAGCTTGTGCCCTAGGGATGGACTCAAAGCCTCCTACAAACTCACACTTCTCAGCTGAACCCCAAACCAGCAGCCTAAAAAAGATCAGGCCAGTGCTGCACCAAGGAATTTCATTCATGAATCTGAAAAGAATTCACCGGAGCCCATTTAGAAAAAACTCATGGAAAGAAAAAGGATTATTTTAAATGTTTTATGATATTCTGATGGATAATCGGGAGGAAGAATTCCCCTGCTGTTGTTTAGAGTGGAGGAGCAGCAAAGCCCCAGTTGTAATATTTCCTACCACAGCTTGGCCCATTCCCGATCCACATCAATTTTAAAAGTTTCCAAACACTTCATTTATCCCATTAATCAAAAATTCCTCAGTACCACCTGGAATTCGACTGTGAGAGTATGGAACTGAGAATTTGCATAAAATGGGAAAGGAATACAGAAGATGCCATGAAACAAAGCTGCTGTGCAAAGCTCACAGTCTGAGATTCCCTTCTTCACCAAGAACGTTGGCATTTTAAGGCAGGGCAAGAGGCACTGCAAACATCAGACTTATGAGATTATTTTCGTCTTCTTCTTTTCTTCTTCACGATAATGGGACACATTTATTTCAAATAATTAATTTCTGTTATGAGGCCTTCAGGAAACCCAGTCAATTAATGGGAATGGTGAGAAGAATTGTTCTCAGGTGTGCTTATTTAAATTCCTAAATAGCACAGCTTTGTGGTAAACAATTGTCTTTGTTTAAAATATATCAGTATGTTAATCTATGATAAATCTGAGGAATTAAAACCACAGTGACCTTACACACGCGTCCCGACTATTTCCGCTGGCACGTTTCTCCTGACCGGGACACAGAACCAGAATCAGGGATCACTGAGGTTGGAAAAACCCTCGAGCCCATTCCAATGCCAGCCTCCCCAGCCTGCCAAGGCAACCTATGTCCCCACGTGCCACATCCAAAGGCTTGAAATGCCCCCAGGGATGGGACTCCACACTGACCACGGGCAGCTGTGCCAGGGCTGGGCAGCCATCCAAGGAGGGAATTCCAAATCTCCAGCCTAAACCTCTGCTTTATGCAAAGTAGGCATTTCACTTTCCTATCCCTTGTTCCCGGAGCAGAGCAGAGGCTCATCCTGTCCGGGAGTTGTAGGGAGATGTCAAAGCCCAACCAACCTCTCTTGGTGGCAAAAGGATGCTTTAATGCCACCACCTTGCTGAGCAGTCAGGTGTGTTCACACCCCAACCTTGCGGTGTCGGCAGACGAAACCACATC
>CM031862.1:1130635-1140635 GCA_018697195.1 Certhia americana
CTCTACAAATGCATATGACACAGAGTTTTGTGAACACCTGTAAGAAATCCCACGGAAGAATCGCTCTGTGAAAAATCATGGTGGCAATGTCATGGAGCAAGACGAACCACCCCAACCCCAGCGGTGGATGCGGCACTCCTTAGTGCTTCCAGATGGCGGGGGTGGAAGCTCCTCCTGCCTTTCCCCTGGGGGTGCAGTTCCCTTGTCCCAGCCCATCCCTGGGGGAGGGAGGGAAGGAAGCAGCTCCCTGCTTCTCCACGCCTTCCCCGTCATCGCTTCCTCCAGCGCCGTGTCATGTCTCTGCTTCCCTCCCCTGATTGAATTGGAAGGAGCAATTGAGAATTCTTTGATTTTCATGGCACTCCCTGCTTGCCGGGGCTGAGGAGCAAGTGAGCGAACAGAAAGCACCTGTAAATAAAAATTTTGCTTCTTCCCTTGCTCTTGTTTTTTTCTTTTCTTTCCCTCCGGAAGATCAACGATGGATGAGAGCGATGTAAAGAGGAACTTGGATTGGCACATATCCAGCTTTGTTTTCAAGCTGGATTTAGCAGGGTGTGCCGAGCAGTGCTGTAAACGGGGTAGTGGTGCTCTCCTGGTGCTTTCCCAAGGCTGGGGTGTTGGGTGAGGTTTCTAGAATTGCAGAGACCTGCATGAGGTCACACACAGCCCATAGCAGTTCAATCCCTGAGAAATGATGGGGCCACAACAAGGGTGATGGCCAAACAGCAACCCCTGCCGCATCTTCTTTCAAAATATCCAGAACCCTCACCACACTGAGGGGCCCATCCAAAGGTTTCCTGATTTGCAGCTTTTTCTCCCACTGGAATAAAGCCGAGCCGCCCGTTCCTCAATGCTAGAACTCACCAGCAGAGTCTTCTGGGAGAGGCTGGATGTGCCCCAAAGCCAGAAAATTGAAGCAAAAAATAGAAATGTGAGAATATCAAATAATGTGTGACCTGAGACACGGAACAGAAAAGCAGAAGTGACTGTGCCATGCCAGGTACGGGGACAAGAACAACCAACCCCCCATTCCTGAGCGTGCTCTAGGAGTGAATGGCTTTGATGAGACTCCTCTGAGCAAAAAGCCAAAGCAAACGACCCAGGTGATTTCCATGAATGTCATTGAAGAAGCCTTGCTCTGCTTTCTCCACCACGGCAGCTTCTGGCATACAGACCCAACACTCCAAGCTCCAGCCCAAGCAGTGAGCTGGGATCCACCACGGAGGCCCTGGAATTGATCAGTGATGTGCTGGGGGCAACTTCCGCCTCAGAAGAGCAATCCTGTGCCTGAGCACACAGCCCTGCCATTCCCCCAGCCCTGCAAAGCCCCCCTGATTAATTGTGAGTCACTGAGGCCAGTAATTCTGTGGTAAAACAGATGTATGCAGAGATGACAATAAAACACCCCAGCAGCTGCATGTGATCCCTTGCTTGGATAAGAAGCAAAACATCTTCAGAATCACTCTGGATCCAGTTGGGTAGGAGTTAATTGCAATTTTTTTTCTCTTTCTCTTTTCCAATTATTTATCAAATTGATGCTTTTGACTTTCCTTTATGATGTGACTTAGGATCAAGTTGCTTTTAAACTAGTGTCTACTTTTGTGTTCTGGTTTTTTCTGATTACATATCTTTGCTAAAAAGAAAAGTATAATCATCCAAACTGTTGTCCACAAATTCCATGACATGGACTTCAAACCAAGCTCCTAACCCACGGATAATCCATTATATTCACTCAGTACACACAGCATACTATAGCTCTGTGTTACTGTGAGTTGTTTGGGCTAAACAAATTAAGAATGAGAGAATATATTACAATACTCCTCTGAAGCTTGGAGAGCAGTGGTAGACTTTTCTATTTCCATGTCTCCAGAAGAGCACGGGATGCTCAAAGCTGTGGGCTCCTTATTTTTTTCACATCGATCCCTGTTCCCATTCTTGTGATCTGGAAATCATTTCGGCTGTATAAAACAAAAAAACTCCGATCTCCCATGGCCCAGGAGCAGCAGCTTCCAGGCTCTAGCCTCCAACTGCATCAGGACCAGCCCAAGGGCACCCCACCCACCACATCCACCCCCAAACAAATTGGGGACAGCCAGGGCAACTCTGGGTTGCCCCCTGAAGGGGTTCCCGGAGACTGGAAAGGGACTGGGACAAGGATGGAGGGACAGGACACCGGGATGGCTTTAAGGTTGACAAGTGTAGATTGAGATGGAGGTTGGGATGGAATTGTTCCCTGTCCAGGTGGCATCCCTGGCCAGGGTGCCCTAGAGCAGCTGGGGCGCCCCTGGAGCCCTGGCAGTGTCCAAGACAGTTGGACATTGAGCTGGAAGCCCACCTGGTACAGTGGTAGGGGTCCCTGGCCATGTCCCGCGGAGGTGGGATTAAGGTTCCTTCCAAGCGAAAACACACATACGACTTCCGCACGATTCTCCATTGTTTTCCCTGGCGGAGTGCTTGATAGAAGTTCTTTTTAATTTTCTTGTTAATTGCTGCTTTTATGGCAGTGTGCCCTGCCCACTGCTGAACACTCCAGATGTTTTTGGTGGGGTCGCGTTTTCTCCCATCATCCAACCCCAGAGGCCTGTCCCAACACCTGCCACCTCCACGGCCCACCTCCACCTTGGCCAGCAAAGGGAAGGCTTTGCGGCAGAAGTGGATGTGCCTTCCAGGAATGGCAATGCTTCTTTTCCTGCAGGATACAAATGCACGTGCCACCACACACACACGAGCGTTCACCTGGCAGGGAGTTGAAAAAAAGTGAAAACCTTCACATTCATTTTGCTTGGCTAAATGGCAACAGCTATGCCTGGGATTTGACAGCTTTAATAAAGAAAAAGAAGGCACATACTCTGATGGTGTCTTCTGCTGCCCTCCTCCCCTTTCCCTTTCCAAACTTGCTAGCATAACTTCCACACTACCTCCAGCATTAAATATCCGAGTGAAACACGCAGCTGCCTTTTAAGGATTTTCCAGGCTTCAAAGCCGAAGTACCCTTGTTCAAAAAGCAGAGTCCCCATGTTCGAAACACCTAAAGAAGACAGAGAAGTTACATCAGAGAAATTCCCACCCCTGGAAGGAAATCCCTCTGCTCGGAGTCAGATTTCCCCCCACCCCCCTTACCCCCCCTAGGGTGCCCTGAGTGAAGGAAGGCCCCCTTCCCCCCCCCTCCCCCTCCCCCCTTCCCCGCCCCCCCCCCCCCCCCCCCACGCCTGAAGGGGGAAAGGGAAATGGTTTCTCAACAAGCGTCTGCTCCAGCACGGATCTTATGAGCACCTCCTAGTCCAGATGGACAGAACAAGTTGAAAATTTAGAGAAAAAACACACCTAAGAGTATATAACCACCTGGGCCTAAACTGTGAGGACTCAAAGGAAAAAAAAGTTCGTTTTCTTAATGTCCTGGCTGAAGCCCTCAGAGGACGGATCACAGTAGGCACCAGCCGCAAACACAGTGGGGAACCAAAGTGGGATATTCATTCCCCACATGACCAACATGCCTTACCAGGGGATGCTTCATTAAAACTACAAACTCCTCAATTAGAATAAAGAAGCTCTTTTAAAAAGCTATCATAAACATCTAGAAAGAAGTTATTTTTTCCAGTTGGGATCTTTTCACAAGAGCCTTTTTTCAGGCGAGGCACCCCTGCTGCGCTGCACACTCTCTAGCCCATGGCCGGTGATTCCACGATGCCTTCAGTTTTCCCTTTCCTTTTCAGCTCCTGGGCTGTTTTCAGGGCAGTTTCTGGGTTCATATTCAGTGCTCCTTAGCTCTTGCAACACAGCAGGCACACAAAACATTCCTTCTCCACCTGCACACGGACACTTTCAGCCCCAAACACAAGACAAGTGGAAGCAGAAGGCAAAGCAGGAGGATGGAGCTGCTAAGCTGGAGCTGGAATTTGAACAATGAACTCCAAGAGTGTTGATGAAGTCAGAACTTCCTCCAGTGTCAGCCCTTGGGGCCGGGGGTGTCCCATTCTGTGCCCCATTTTGGGCTGCCCTGGTGTGTGCCAGCCGGGCTCTGGTGCTGCCAGGTGTGCCCAGGTGCCTTGAAAAAATCCCCATTTCTCCTTCTGCTCTGCCTGGGCTCTGCTCCAGATCAGACTCCTGAAGGCATCACAAAAGAGACCCAGATCAATCCTGACGTGGGAATCCACCACAGGATCAGGGTTTTCACACACCACAGCTACTCCACACCATTCCTCCTGCAATCCTATCTATCCCTTTCCATTCCAGCCCTTTCCAGAGCTTCCCCAAGGCTGAGAAGCCAGCTGGCTCCAGCACCCATACAGCTGAGAGGTGTCTTCCCAAAGCTCCATTCCACCCTGTGCCCTCCCCACATGTGCAGAGGCTGAAAGGAAGGAAAAGCTGGTTTTAGCAGAGGGGGAGGAAAGCAGCAGCAGCAGCAGCAGCACCTGTTTCAGTTTAACAGGCTCCTTCCAAAGCCACTGCCAAGAACTGGAAGTTTCTAAGGCGCTTCCAAAATAAACATGTAAGCAGCGGATTGGCTTTGGGATCATCCCAAATAGCTCAACCATGATGAAAACCAGAGAAATGCTGGGAGAAGCCATGTCCTGAAGTGGCAGGCTGCTCATTATTGATTTCTGAGCTGCTTTTTGCCTTAGAAACTGAAGGGAAACAAGGTGGACCTTGAGCTGTGCTGAAAGGAAGGGGATGGAACACAACGACTCTGCTGGCACATTCCCTGGAGGAAAGCCAGGAGCTGGCAGCTTCTTTAGGATAAATACATACCAGGAGAATGTCCTAGCAGCTCCCATAACATATTTATAAAATAGATGTCCATTTATATAATATTTTTGTATTTTAAACATCATTGATTGGTTGAATGGAACATCCAAACCTCATTTCCACTGCCTGGAGCCAAACACCCCTGAGTGTTTTATCCCTGGAAAACCACCTCACCTTCCAGTGGCTTGCCCAAGGAGAGGTTTAGAAACTGAGCCAGCGGAGATTTTAAAATTTTAAAATTTTCTATGGATTTTCTTTGTTTAAGACAGAAATGAAAAAAAGCTCTTTAACTTTAAAAAAAAAATTTGCAACTTCTCCTCACCTGAACAGTGACATTGATACATATGGGCAGCCTCAGGTTACATTATTAATTCTAACTTTTTAATTTTGAATTTTTTTGGTATTGTTTCATAATTTAAAATTTTGTCCTCTTGTAATTTTTTGCCTTATTTTTGATTTTTTTTTTGGTTGGGGATTTTTTGGTGATTTTCTTCCCCAATAGTGGGAAGAGCCTGGTGGCTGATCTCCATGATTGTCATTAGTATAGATAATTCTTAATATTGATATAAGTTTTAGATATATATTTTATATATTATAATTACATGATTATATATAATATCATATAATTATATGTTAATGTATTATTATATATCTCATACATTACATATATATTTATATATACTTCTGTAAATATTATTTATATTTATTTATATAAGTTTTATATATATATATATATATAAAAATAAAAATTAAACATATATATATATATATATATATATAAATTATATATATATATACATATATATATAAATTAAACAGAGCTCCTGAACCAGAGAAAATTTTTCTATTTGCAGAAGTCACTGTTGATCCTCTTGGACTTGAATGGTAACTCTTGCCATGAAAAACATATGAGGGGCCACAATAATTTAAATTTATAGGGTTTAAAATGGCATTTTTTTGTTTTATCAGCAAATGACTGAAGACAAGTTGTCACATAACTCCCACACATGTGAATTCGTAACAGAAAGAAGTTGCACTATGTGAAAACTGAAGGATATTTCTTACAATTATATAGATCTGGACTTATCTTACCAAACTAATTTTCTCTTGGAGAAATAGCTGGTGTTTTACCTTTCAAAAGGAAGAATCAGTGATGATTAGCACACAAAAACGAACATTAAAATGGGACTTAGTGAGGCAGCTTTGTTTGTTCCACAACAACACAGAGCGAGTCGACGTTTTTACTGGAGCCTTCGTTGTGAAATTCACTAAAAATGCATTTTCTCCACACCTAAATGTCATTTAAGCAGCCTTTCTTTGATAGATGAAGGCTAAAGCCACCCCAAAACTGCAGCTGAATTATCTGGTCTCTAATGACTCCAAACCGATTACGGGATGCAGAGCAATCTCGTTAAATTTTATTCCAAAGCTTACTACACTGGTGTTTTCTCTTATTTTTCTATCAATGAAGCCCAGGAGGTTTAAGGACAATTCATTATGTATGAGACCCAACTTACAGTGCTTGACTGTTGATTAATAGCAAAGTTTGCTGGGTGTACATTTGCAGCATTAGATGCATACAATATGCTAACTTATTCTTCCACCCAAGCTAATTATTTACCAAAATGACTACTTGAGACTACAATTTATTAAATGCATGCATCCAGTCTCGATTTGGCCCCAAAAGACAGCCCGGAATGAAGATCTTTTACTTGATGTGACAACTTCTGGAAACAGTGTTATTAATATTGTAAATGTGGCAAATAAAGAGTTCAAATAGCCGGGTGGCTCTGCTGCATTTCTTCCCCACAACTGAATCAAGGAACAAAGCGCCTTTTTAGGTTTAAAATTCATGGGGAAGCACATCCTGACATAGTTTAATTTCGCTGCTTATAAATGAAGTGGCTCTATGATGGGAGGGAGAGATTAAAAAAGGGATGAGAGCTGCAATAAACAGCAATAACCCCCAGTTCCTGCCCAACAGCCATGCTCCTTTTAGGACCTGTTAAGAAAAAAATTGATGCATTTAGGGAAGAACACAAGAAGTCAGAGCTGAGTCAGACTTACTCCTTGTCATACAACCTGTGCAATGTTTTCCTTATTCTGTTTTTTATCTGCTCTGGAGGATGCAAATTCTTACAGATCTGGCTAGTGAGAAATTCTGCATCCTCTCTTTAACCCTGGGAAAGAAGCACCTGCACAGAGATTTGGGCATCATGTACATGATATAAATTCCAAATAAATAATAAAATAAATAGATATATAATTAGATAATAAATTAGTAGATTAAATTATTGATACAATAAGTAATAAATAAACACACCTCTTGAGTAAATACAAAGATAACCAAATAATCTCATTTTTTTCCCGACTTTTTTTGCAATTAATGACATTAAATTTGGGGGGCAAACTGGGCTTGCTCAAGCCCATGATCCCTGCAAAGCTGCTCCCTGCTTATTCCCTGCTCCTGGTGTGCACCAGCCAGCACTTCAAAGGATGGAGTGAGACTCCTGTCTCCACATGCCAAGATAAGGAAAATCAATGTCAATGCCCAAAAGGCTCAAGTGATAGCACTGAAGGTCATTAAATGCTACTCACTGCCCTGGACCATTAAAGTTTTGATTGGAATCCTATACAGGGAGACACAGATTTCAAACAAGATCCTGCCCTGGGATGTGGCACTGCAAGACCACGGCGGTGACTTCCTGAGGAGCACCTGAAACACATCCAAGGAAAACAATGCTCTGTGTGTGTGGGCTTGGCTCCCTTTCCCTGAGCATTTATTGTGTTTCCACAGCAGTGAATCCCATTAGGAAAAAAGATCTTTGTTAAAGCAACAGCCAGGTGGAAGGACAACCACAAAGTTCTGGTTCTTCAGTCCCCTCAATCTTCTGTGTCTCAGTGCCCTTCGTTGTCTGCTCCATGCCACCCTCCTTCCCTCATCCCAGACTGGTTTGAGGTGGAAGGGACATGAAACATCACCTTGTTCCACCCCTGCCATGGACAGGGACACATCCCACTGTCCCAGGCTGCTCCTGGCTCCATCCAGCCTGGCCTTGGGCACTGCCAGGGACACAGGGGCAGCCCCAGCTGCTCTGTGCCAAGCCCTCCACACCCTCACAGGAAGAATTTCTCCCCAATATTCCATCTATCCCTGCCCTTTGGCAGTTTGAAGCCGTTCCCCTTGTCCTGTCGGTCCTGTCCACAGTCCTCTCCTTAGCCCATCTTTAAAGTTCTGTCCTTTCCCTCTGCTCACCACCACCACCCTGCTGACCTCTGGACCATCTCTGGACCTTATTGCTCTGCTGAAGATCTCCTGCTCCACCTCCACACTGCTCACCCATTCCAGTACTGCTGTCTTCCTGTCTCCCACCCACAGCTTTTCCACACTTGTTTCTGCTCTCTCCAGATTTCAGCCTGCACGTTTGTCCCTCGTTTGTGCTAGCAGGAATCATCCAGGCCAAGACAACCACAGTGGAGCTCTGGTGCTCATCAGCACCGGGAATTCTGTCAGCTCAGAGACCTTCCCCAGAGAGACCCACTCCCCTCCATGAATGAAACCCTTCAAAAGACCAACAGCTGGGCCCTTTTGAGAGAGCACAAACATTCCTAATATCAGAGTGACCTCTTCATAAATATTTCCGTTCCAAATCAGTAGGTTTGGCAGCAGAACGACCGGAAAATTTGCCGAAAAGATAAAAAAAAAAAGCCCAATTTCTGTGCATCTTCTGTGCTGGAAAGGACCACCCTGTTCTAGATTGGGAACAGGGGAGAGATCGAGCACACCCTGAACCAGCAACAACCCAGCAGATGCTTCACATTAAATGTTTTAAAGCAGGAAGCAGAACTGGAGCCAAGTTCCAAGTGGCAGCACACTCTGCCCGGGATGTTCGGCAACATTAAGCATAGGTGATATCATCAGTTCTAGCTTTAATTAGGTTAAAAGAAAGTCAGTTAATTTTAGCACTTACAAGAAATTGTTAGAAAACATTTTTTCTTATATAAAAGAAGTCTCCCATCAGACCTGGGAGGTCGGTTTTATCACAGGCAATTAACTGTGTTAGGGCTGGCTGCAGGGGACCCTTAAACCGCACACCGCATTCCCTGCGCTGCACCACTGGCCCTGCTGCTTTTGGGGATGCATCACCATCCCAGCCCTCTGCAATGCTGCTTTTGGGGATCCATCACCATCCCAGCCCTCTGCAATGCTGCTTTTGGGGATCCATCACCATCCCAGCCCTCTGACATGCTGCTTTTGGGGATTCACCACCATCCCCAGCCCTCTGCAATGCTGCTTTTGGGGATGCATCACCATCCCAGCCCTCTGCCACGCTGCTTTTGGGGATGCATCACCATCCCAGCCCTCTGCCATGCTGCTTTTGGGAATTCACCACCATCCCCAGCCCTCTGCAATGCTGCTTTTGGGGATCCATCACCATCCCCAGCCCTCTGCAATGCTGCTTTTGGGGATTCACCACCATGCCCAGCCCTCTGCCATGCTGCTTTTGGGGATCCATCACCATCCCCAGCCCTCTGCCACGCTGCTTTTGGGGATGCATCACCATCCCAGCCCTCTGCAATGCTGCTTTTGGGGATTCACCACCATCCCAGCCCTCTGTCACTGCCACAAACCCACCAGCCCTGCTCAGCACCCTGCCTCACAGCGATAACCCAATTGCTAGCTGGTATCTGAAGTCAAACTTATATTTTTTTCTACGTATCTCAGATATAACCCCAATTATGCATGGATTTAAAAAAAAAAACCCAAAACCAAAACCAACCCACCAAGCCTAAGGGAGATAAAATACATGGCACAACCCTTACACTGCATGGCCCAAGTCTCTGATCTGGTGCACAGGGACACTGAAGGACAAAAACTTAAGGCTGAATTATTGGAACTGGGCCCTGACTTTGGATGTCCACCTTGACGTGCGTCAGTGCATGAATTCCAGATGACAGTGAGCACCAAGAATTATAATCAACAGCACCTGCAGATCCTCCAGCCTATTAAAATGAATTAAGATACAGATAAATCAGGAACCTCTTAAGAATTCAACTTGCCAGGACGTTTTTCAAAGCGAGTTCCCAGTGTGGGTGTAAAGTCTGTGACCCTTGAGCATCTCCTGCTGGAGTGAGTCCAGAGGCCACAAAGATGCTCCATGGCTGGAGCCTCTCTGCTCTGGAGCCAGGCTGGGAGAGCTGGGGATGATCACCTGGAGAACAGAAGACTCTGGGGACACTTTAGAGCACCTCA
>CM031862.1:1145635-1148615 GCA_018697195.1 Certhia americana
CACAGCCTCATGGTTCAGAAAGATGCAGCAAATTAATAAACTGATAACTAGGAACAATTAAATGTTTCAAACTCAATAGGTCTTGTTTCCCTTCCAAGAGTTTAAGTTTGCCTTTCATCTCTTCTCTTAGAAAGAGAGAAGAAAAGAGGAATATCATTAAAAGCTTCTCCTCCTCTCCCTTCTCAAACTTTATACTCCTCTTTGTAAGAGGAGATCTTGACAGTAATGAATGAGGACGATAAGAGTAAGGCAGGGTAGTTAGAGTACTTTCAGTATTCATGACCTGTCAGAGTAACTTTATGACCTAGCAGCCAGCTGCTATAATTCCAATAATGACCTACAGATGCCAAAATAATCTAAATTTATCGCTCCTTTTCCTGTGGTCAGCTCGGGCCTCGCTGATGAGAGGAGCTGCTCTGCCCTGTGGTGATCAAGGTCTGGAAATTCACTGCAGGACAAGTGCTGCCAGGCTGGCAGTGATGCTGACAGGATCCCTACTGTCCCCCCAGGAATCCCTCCAGATCCCCATCCCCTTCCACACCCTTCCCTTGTTTCACCCAACACTACTGAGAAGAAAATGAGGAGCTGCTTCCTGATGGAGGAGCAACCTCCCTCCATGGAGAGGATGGTGGCACACTGACCCTGTCACTCCTCTTTTCAGGAGCATCCCAAGCTTCTACCTGGTTCTTCTCCTTTCCAGACATCCAGGATCTGCCCCTTTGCTGCCAGCCTGGGAAGGAATGAGGGTAACTCAGCCAAAATCAGATTTCAGGTGTCTTCAGGTGCTCAAATTTTCAGCCCACAGGTCAAGTCTAGTCCCAGCACATAAATATCAACTGTAGGATATCTGAATTCTCCAAAAGAAATGAATCTGAGGAGAGCTGGTCTTGTCTGCCCTCATCCTGTCTCACTGACAGTGCATTTTTCTTCTCGAGTCTTACAGAAAAACAACAAAAAAAGAGAGTTGATTATTCAGAAGAAAGTAAGAAAAAGAAAAAAAGAAAAGCAGCTTCAAAGTGGTTTTAGTGGTGAGCAGAGAGGTCAAAAGAAGGAGAAAAACATCTCTTCCTAACAAAACCCCACACAATGCTATGGCAGAAACTTCTGTAGTTTCTTGGAGGCAAGAACGAGTCTTTCCCCTTGCAGAGAACTCACCCTCCCAAAAAAGTACTCCTTATACTACTGTTAATAAATAAAAATAATAAAAATCAAAGGCTTCAGCACTACAGCCTATTCATGAGGAGATTCCTGAAACTGGAGGAAAATAAGTGTGTCCTGTCTTCAGGGAATCCCAGAGGGTTTGGGTTGGAAATGATCTTAAATCCCACCCAGTGCCCCCCTGCCATGGCAGGGACCCCTCCCACTGTCCCAGGCTGCTCCAGCCCCAATGTCCAGCCTGGCCTTGGGCACTGCCAGGGATCCAGGGGCAGCCCCAGCTGCTCTGGGAATTCCAGCCCCACCCTGCCAGGGAACAATTCCTGCCCCAAATCCCAGCCAGCCCTGCCCTCTGGAGCCATTCCCTGTGTCCTGTCCCTCCATCCTTGTCCCCAGCCCCTCTCCATCTTCCCTGCAGAATCCCTTCAGCCTCACCTCCAATGTTCCTCTGATGTTTCAAGTCACCTTTCCTTGATTTAATTACTAAAAATGTTCTTCTCATGGCCTAATTGTTCATTATGAAGTAAACGTATCCATCCCATGGATTTTTAAATTAAAAACCAGGGAAAGCACAGAAACTTTTCAGCTACAGACAGTGAACTACCACAGGCATTATGCAGAATGAAAGATGAAAATACATAATTCTTTTCTGCCACAAAAAAACACGTGAGCCTGTAGTTACTCATTTTAGGTTTAACTCTGCAGGAAATAATCACCATTAGTTCTGCATCTGATGCAAACTCAGATTGCAGGCTATGTAAGACAAGGATTTCAGTTAGAAATTTGCCTTTTTCTGTAGTTCCCTCAGTGTGAACGATGCAGGGGATATTAGATTAGCTGCATCTTGCTCATATTTGCATGACAAACAAAATTTTCTGCTTCAGATCAAGTATTTTCCATTTGAAGAATACAGTCCAGTCCTAAAAACTGTTACACTTAAGAAAAAAAAGAAAAATGAACAATTGAGGTTGTACATTACTAATTAGCAGCACAGGAATTTGGAAAGTGTCTCTTCCCATGGCACATGGGGTGGAAAGAGATGAGTTTTTAAGGTCCCTTCCAACCCAAACCATTCTGCAATTCCAAGAAATTGGAAGAGTTTTGCCATTTTCCCTCCAAAGAAAGCTTCTAGTTTAGCAGCCACAGCCTCCAAGCAGCCACTCCCCAGGTGAGCTTTTCTTTTTGAAGGCATTTAAACCCAAGGAAATCCAGAGCTGTGAGATGGAAACGTCCTCAAGTTGTGCCAGGCGAGGTTTAAGCTGGATATTAGGAACATTTTCTTCATGGAAAGGTTGTCAAGTATTGAAGGGGCTGCCCAGGGCAGTGCAGGAGTCACCTGGAGTGTTCACAAACGTGGGGATGTGGCACTTGAGGACCTGGTGAGTGGTGAACACGGTGCTGGCTGATGGCTGAGCTTGGGGATTTTAGAGGTCTCTCCAACTTTAACGATTCCATGTGAAAAAGGAAGAGGAGGAGCCTGACCTGAGCACTGTGCATCAACACAAATCCACAAATAAACTCATTATTATCTGCCCTGAAAGGATCTCTCAGCCCTTTTCCCTCTGAGGGGGGGTGTCATGGGTTGCAGGGAAAAATGTGACCAAAACTGTGGATTCTGTCACTATCTGTTCAAACTAGGGTGGAGGTGGTGGTGTAATTGTCAATGGCCAGCTGTTAAAAACCAGCTGGGGCAGTTTGCTGATCTCTGCCACGACCCATCCTGGATCCAGGCACAGATCTCCTGCTGCTGGGACAGGGAGTGGCACTGAGAAAATTCCATCAGCTCTGGGAGATGCTGCAGCCAGGGCAGGAGCCAAACATTCCT
>CM031862.1:1157027-1177027 GCA_018697195.1 Certhia americana
TTCTCTGCTCCCAGGAAGGTCCCTGCTCCTAGGAAGGTCCCTGCTCCCAGGAAGATCTCTGCTCCCAGGAAGATCTCTGTTCCCAGGAAGATCTCTGCTCCCAGGAAGATCTCTGTTCCCAGGAAAGTCCCTGTTCCCATCTGTGCCAGAGATGAACCTGAACCTGGGTCCTGCATCCAGAAGAAACCTGATTACCACCAAGAACTTGCATCTGCAGGACACCAGAGGCTGAAGAATCTCACATGTTAAAAAAAACCTACAGGAAAAAACACTACTTAGCACTCTTATCAAGTCCAAACACTATTTACTGTCCTCCAGAAATCTCCAAAAGGAGACTGCACTAAAGCAGAGCCTGTTCACACTCTGCCTGTGCTGGAATGTTCTCTTTTGCCACCACTGACTGAATATAAGGAAATTTTGCTGTCTGTGCCCAGCATGGGGGAATAGGCAGGGCATATTCTGCTTTAAACTGTGTTCCACCACAGATGGGTCATGGCTCTGGTCTGAACTCCAACTGAAGGGCCATAACCCAGCTTTGGTGACTGCTGGAGACACGTTTTGCACACAGGCCACAGCACAGAACCCGGTGCTGAATTCCAGCACTACTCCTGTTTGTCCACATCACCACAGAAGGGAAACTTTCTAATTCCTCCCAACCTAGAGAAATCCAGTTTGGAAATATCGAGACTTGGAAGTGCAGCCCCATGTTTTTTATGTGTGTGGAGAGCAGAGGAAGCAGGCAGGGATTCCTTTGGAGGAGCACCAAGTGTACTAGCTGTGAGATCCCAAAAACATAGAATGGTTTGGGTGGGAAGGGACCATAAATATCCCATCCCATTCCTGCCTCTGCCATGGGACACCTCCCACTGTCCCAGGCTGCTCCAGCCCCAATGTCCAACCTGGCCTTGGGCACTGCCAGGGATCCAGGGACAGCCCCAGCTGCTCTGGGCACCCTGTGCCAGGGCCTGCCCACCCTGCCAGGGAACAATTCCTGCCCCAACATCCCATCTAAATTTACCCACTTTCAGTTTAAAGCCATTTCCTGTGTCCTGTCCCTCCATCCCTTGTCCCCAGTCCCTCTCCAGCTCTCCTGGAGCCCCTTCAGGCCCTGCCAGGGGCTCTGAGCTCTCCCTGGAGCTTCTCCTCTCCAGGTGAGCATCCCCAGCTCTCCCAGCCTGGCTCCAGGGCAGAGACAACTCTACTGACAAAATGAGAGTATTTCCAGTTCAATCCCAGAGATGCTCCAGCAGGGATTCAGACAGCAATTCAGACAGCACCCACTCAGTTTTGCAAGAGTGGATGGAATGGGATTATTAACTTTTTTCTGTAAGTTTTCTTTGGTATTGTGTTTTTGACAGAGAGCCCTGAAATCAAATAAAACACCTGCCAGAGTCACCACCAGCCATGCCCCAACTTCCTTCATCCCTCTCCTCCACACACTTCCCTACTCCAGCAGCACTGCCCACTCCCTGTTAAGACAAAATTTTAAGTCCCATGGAAAAGAAGCTGTTTCCTTGGCCTTCATTACAGCAAATACAATAAAGCATCCAGCTGGTGACATTCCTTCGTTTTATCATTGCTCTTGTTTGACTGTTGACAATCTCTGTGGGGTTACTCTGTTTGCTTATTGCAAAATAAATCATATTTGAAGTTATCACTTCTAGGTCAGGTTTTAATTTGCTGGACTTCATTTGGGAAAAAGAAAACATGTGTTTTCTGCCTGAAACATTTGCAATGCAATAATTAACAGGGTGCCAATATTCCAGTCCTAATGACTATCTAATCTTAGTGGTGCGTGTATGCAGTATTTTAATATTTCATCATGTTTTATTTCAATTGCACTGGAGTGAAGCTGCAGTTGCGTTACTCCACAGACTAAATTGTTTTAAATCACTGAAGTAAAAATATTACTTCATTTCTCTGTCTTTTTCTTGACAATGCAAAATTAAAAGAGTCACTCATTTTTAAAGATCTGTGGGGAAAAAATGTTCTCTCCTGTTTTGCTTCGTAACGCAGGATCCTGGCAGAGATAATCCCATGGAAGGTTTGTGCCTCTCCAGAAGAAGTCCTTTGCTTCACCCCACTCCTTCCTGGGCAGAGGTGAAACAATTTCAGGGAGACTCTTCAGTGCCTAAAGAGGCTCCAGGAGAGCTGGGGAGGGACTGGGGACAAGGGATGGAGGGACAGGACAACAGGGAATGGCTTTAAACTGAAAGTGGGTAAATTTATATGGGATGTTGGGCAGGAATTTTTCCCTGACAGGGTGGGGATGGAATTCCCAGAGAAGTTGTGGCTGTCCCTGGATCCCTGGCAGTGTCCCCTGGACACTGGGGCTGGAGCAGCCTGGGACAGTGGGAGGGGTCCCTGCCATGGCAGGGGGGGCACTGGGTGATCCTTGAGGTCTCACCCAGCCCCAAGCATTGTGTGATTCTACCAAAAGGGTGTGAAGACCCCCAAGGCCCTGCTCGAGGTCCAGCTCTGCAAGAACACCAAAGCTTTGCCCTGTGACATTTCCCAAAGCCCTGCAGGACAATAAACCCGTCTCCCTTCTGCAGGTCCCTAAAAATGTCACAGCACCACGCTGGAACTTCTAAGCTGCACAACAACAAAGCTTTGAACCCATTCATTTCAAATTCTGACATATCTGTTCTGTGTGAAAAACCATGGTACTGCATAATAATGCTTATTAATAGAATTAATATTCATAATGATTCAGTCTGTTTTTAAGTGTGGTCCTTGCACCACCGACTACAACAACTCTTTGCTGAGGTAGAGCCACACACAGCAACACTACTGTGACAACCTGGTTCTTGCTGGGGTACATATTGTGCTAAAAGCACTGCTGTGAGGTACAAAACATTATCATGGAGATCCAATTTAATTATTTAAACAGATACACAGCATATTTGCACAAACATGTACAGACTGGCTTCCCAGTAAACTGCAGCACTGGAGGTGCTGAGGCAAGATGCAAATTTTGCTGCACAAATGGAGATGCAAAGAGATTTTAAAGGATAATATGGGCAACTTTTCACTGAAATATTTATGGGTTTTATTTATGGCAAAATCTAAATGATACTTGACATGAAGAGCAGATAGGATGGACTACAGAATATAAACCTTCCCCTTTTTTCCTTGTCTTACCACAACCAGGCTGCACCAGTACGGCCTGTCTGGGATAATGCACCCACTACATCCCCTGGAGATGTCTCCAAAAACTGCTCCCAGATACAGTTCAAGCAACTTATGTGAAAGAATCAGAAATCAAAGCTATTTTCAAGAATTAGGAGAAATAATCCAAACCAGCGGGACAGGAGGGTCATGATCAAGTGCAGATCATAACCACAAGGAATAACAAAAATCAACTGTTCACCAAGCAAGGTTCAGAGTCTCTTCCAGCCTCACCTGTTCTGTACTTGTTGCTGCTTTGAAATATTTGAACTTATTTACAATTAGGTAGGATATGAACGTGATGAAACTGATGTAAAACTGAGGAGAACCCCTCCGTGGGCAGTGCCCACAGCAGTGGGAACATCCCAGACTCCCAGGGGCAGGAAACACTCAGGTCTGTAAGATCCAGATGCTGACTGCCCCAGGGGATCAACATCTGCACCCAGGACAGAGGGCATGGGCAACCCACCTTTAGAAACCACACCTCAGTTTCTCCAAGCCTCAGTGGGTACTTTAGACAACCCAAACTGCCAAAATATCCCATAAATTTACAAAATAGTTAAGAATGATTCCACCACAGGATTTTGCATTACGTGCTGGCTGCATAAAATCACCCAGATGAAATTTGATTTATAGCAATCAGCCCAAGGTGAAGGTGCATGAACTGAACTTGATGTGGTGCATTCTGTGTTTTGCTGGGCAATGTACTTTTAAATCCTTATTAACATATCTGTGCAGGTAAGAGATGTGAGCCAACTCCTTAAATTAAGATTAAAAATTGTAGTTACGCACACATTTCCACACTGAACCCCTCCAACCACTCATGTTCCCCGAAAGAACACACCAGCTGCTTCTGATCACAAATATTAAACCTTCCCAAACAGGAAACATCACTGTCATAAATAAACCTTATGGATGCCCCAGGACTTTATCCTGAAACCAGTCTCAAATTCCTAATTGCTGGTGTAACAGTTCACTGGAACAGGATAAAGCAGTGAAGAGTTAGTGACCATCTCTGACAGCTCCTGGAGCACAGACGAGGTCCCTGGGGATTTACAAAGCCGGGGGAAAAGGAGACAGGAAGAAATTATAGACCAGTCAAACTTTGATATTGGGAGCGATAATGGAACAAATTATTAAAATATTTATAAGCATCTCAGGTTCATAAGGTTATAAACCACCAAACAAATCTAATCTTTTCCTTTGACAAGATAATTGGCCTCATGGATAAAGGGGGGGGCAGCAGTAGGGGAAATATATAGTGACTTTATCAAGATTTTTATATACCTTTGCTGTGACACTCTCATAAAAAAAAAAAAAAAAGAGGGAAATACAGTTTACATTAACAGAGTCTAAGATGGACACCAAGAAAAGTTTTAAAAAATTTAAGCAGGGTTTTTACTGCCTGGTTACGAGGGCAACAGGGAGCTCAGAGGGAAATAGTGTTTTGCAGTAATGTGAACTGGAAATCCCAGTCTTTGTGTTTTAATACCAGTAAGATGAACTTCAAATACCAGCTGCCAGCTGGGATGCCACGATACCTCCAGCTTTTCCAATGTTTGGTTAAATTCACTGAGAGTATCCTTATACATCCAAAGAACACCAAGTTGAGATAAGGCTCCAAGCAGCTTATGTGAAAAATGCAGAAATCAAAATCATTTTGATGAATTAAGAGAAATAAGCCAAGCTAGCAAGACAGGAGGGTCATGACTGTGCAGAATGCAGCTATTAGGATGGAAAAAAACACCATTATCCACCCAGAAAGCAGTTCAGAGTCCCTTCCAACTTCCCCTGTTCTGTTGTTGTTGTTTTTCAAATTTGTACTTATTAATAATTAGGTAGAATATGAATGTGATAAAAAACTGACAATTAATCATGAGAGATCATGATGATAAAGAAAATCATTATCTGCAAGATTAAATACAGGCCTCATAGACAGGACAGTGACATACCCAGACTGCAGGGAAAAATAATTTAAAAAATTTTCTCACAAAAGCTTCAAAATGCAGGGAAATATGATCTAAATAAGCACTGAGGGAAAGAGATACCAAGAATCTTGCTAGGCCAATCCAGCAGCACTTCCCTCTGCATCCAAAAAAAATAAAGATGGATTTTTGAAGCCATAATTAAGATTTAATTAAAAATTACTAAAAGAGTATTTCAGAAAAATCTCAGTTCTGGAGGAAATGTTAAACTAAGTAGTCCAGAGCAAGAGATGTGGTACAACCATGTAAATATTTAAAAGTCATGACTGATGCGATGAACGGGGACCAACCAACACAATGAGAGCAATGTTTGTAGGAACAGGGTGGGATTGATGGGATTGTTCCTGTGCTGGACCAGGAGTGAACTCCATGATCCTTCTGGGTTCCTTCCAATGCAGGATATTCCAGGATTCAAGAAAAATGGGCCAAAACTTTAAAAAAAAAAAAAAAAAAAAAAAAAAGGGAAAAAGGGAATTGAGACAAAGCACTTAATAATGGAAGGTACCTCTTCAAGACATACCCTACACCAGCTTTGGGCTTCTTCACAAACTCAGGAATTCTGAAATTATTCACTCAGGCTGCTAAACTTTGCTTCTTGGGTAGGAAAAATGAACAGAAAGAGTTTTCATTTTTTTCATTTGGAAGAGGAGAAACGTGAAATCACTCCTAGCTTCACAGCAGCCTGGCTTAAATCATGCTGAGGGTTGCAGGAATTATCTCCTTGTACCTAAGGTTTAGAATGGACAAGTTTCCTGAGGCCCTGAAGGAACAACAGTGAATTTGTGAGCAAAATGCTGCAGTTTTGGCAATGCAAATGAAGGTTGGACTGGACTCCGTGCTGTGGTGTATCCACAAAATCCCAGGATGGTTTGGGTTGGAAGGGACCTTAAAGCTCACCCAGTAAAAGCCATTTATTGACTTTATGTGAGTTCTTTATTGGCACAAGAAGAGGGTGATGTTTAAAGCTTTCACAGTCTGAGATTTGGCTTCTTGGGTGTCCTTGGTTTGTCTGAAGTGGAGGATCCACCCAGTAATAACTCTTATTTATCACCACAGCAGAGTTAAACACTTGTGCTGGCCCAAAGTTTTAAGAGACACTGCAAAGAACATCTAAACCTCAATTAAAGAAATATTTAATTAAAATTAATAATGAAAAAACAAGATTTTAATTGGAAAAATATTAGAAAAAAAGCGTGAGTAAGAGCAATGAATTAACTTATGGAACATTTGCATTGCCAGTCACCAACCAGCCTGGGTCACCTGGCCCCTCCTCAGCTGAGGGGCAGCAGGATGAGAAATAAATTATTTTATGGAGTCACAGAATCCCAGGATGATTTGGGATGGAAAGGACCTCAAATCCCACCCAGTGCCCCCCTGCCATGTCAGGGACACCTCCCACTGTCCCAGGCTGCTCCAGCCCCAATGTCCAACCTGGCCTTGGGCACTGCCAGGGATCCAGGGGCAGCCACAGCTGCTCTGGGAATTCCATCCCCACCCTGCCAGGGAACAATTCCTGCCCCAAATGCCACCCAGCCCTGCCCTCTGGCAGTGGGAAGCCATCCCCCCTACACAAAGATACCATTTCATGGCTGTGTGGGAGCTGCTTAGAGCCAGCTGACTCTGAAAACCAGCACTGAAGGGTTGCTGCCAAACAGCACCATAATAAAATGTGTTTATTTCTGCTGTGCCTGAGCCAGAGGAGCACTGGGGGTGATGGGGTATCCCCATGTGCTGAGCTGTGGTCCCAGCTCTGGATGCTCCCTCTGGCCCCACACCAACTAAATTCATTAATTAAAACACATCTGTGCAAATCACAGGGCAGAAGAGCTCCTAAAATACAGCAGCTCCTCCACTCACCTGTCCACAGTGCCTGTAACCACAGCAGCCTTCAGAGAGAAAGAAAACAGGAGAAATTGTGATAACGAGGCAGGTTTGCTCCTGAGACTCCAAAATCTATTCTTATTTAAAACAATTTACACCTTGCAATGGACATTTGAGAAAAATGAATGGCTGGCTTTAATTACAAACTCTGAGGCACAGCCACCAGCTTGGCCAAGAGCAGTGTGAGCAGCCACATCCACACGGATCTTCCCAGGTAATGGAGTAATTCACAGGAACACATTAGGCTTCATGAGAGCACTTTATTTAGTAATGGAGATCTACTGGGCTCTGCATGGATCGTATTAACTTGGCTCAGGAGCAGCTCCTCTGCTCTATCAACCATGTTTTTGCACAGAATATTTTTATTTTACGTGGTCCATCCTTGCATTTTATGTTCAATATTGAAGAGTCCAGTAAATCCACACTGCAAATGTAGGGGGTTTTACTGTGTGCTCAGAGAGGGAGATAAACACTAAACCAAATTCATCTTCCAAATGGCTTGAGGAAAACCTGGGGCAGCAATGAAGGCTGAGTAGAGATGATGCCATGGGAAGAAGGTGGGGGCCTCTTGACAGCCATATGGTGTCCTTACAGAATTAGTGAAAGGCAATTAATCAGGGAATCACAGAATGCTTGGAGCTGGCAGAGATCTTAAAGCCCATCCAGTGCCACTGGCAGGAACAGCTTCCACCAGATCAGGCTACTCCAAGCCCCATCCAACCTCAAACACTTTGAGGCATTATTCTGATGACTGGATTTGAGTTTTTAATTTTTTTCCCTCCCAACTTACCCTTTTTAAAGCTGTTTATTTTTCTGCAAAGGTAAAGGCTTTAGTATCTTCTTCAAAAATAGGAAAAAACCTGAAAACCCAGACACACAATGCCATGTGCTGGCAATTAATATACAACATGCAGTGAGATGATTTTTAAGGTCCCTTCCAACCCAAACCATTCTGTGATTCCAGATATATTATTTAAATGTGTTCTTTGGGGTGTTTTGAGCTGGTGGTGGTGCCAAGTGTTTGTGGTGGCACCAAGGGCTCCAACCACACCTGCAGTGTGAAATCTCTGTCACTCACATCAAAGCTCCTGCCAAAAACCCACCCAGAGGCAGCCTGAAAGGTCACCTCAACCACACAACTCCACCAAATCTCCACCAAAAGCCACCTCCAAATATTTGGAGTCTGATTCTCCAAACAGGATTTGTCAAACCAGCCCGGAGTAAGGCAGCCTGCCTGGAGAAAGCCCCTCTATAAATAGCCTAGCAGGGATAAAAAAAGGGCTTCTTCCTCTGCTGCATGGGAGAGGGAGTTAAACCTAAACAAACTTTCAACACCAGCTGAGTTTACATATTTAAACTTGGAGGGTGCCAAAGTTGCAGCCGAACTGGCACTGAAAAGCCTAACAAAAAAAGTCATATATTGACAAAACATACAGCCATAATAAAACCACATCCAGTTAATAACTTTGAGAACTAATGTTAACTCCTAGCACAATAGAAAAGTCTCCTTAAACACAATAAAGCGCTGATATAATTTACTCTCAGCTCCTTTTCAAAACATTACTCTCTGCCCACAATCACATTCAGATTACAAAATTCCTTTTGTAGTTCTCTCCTAGCTGTGGGAATAAAATAAACCACTTAGATGACAGTAAAGTGTCTGTAAAATATATAACAGCAATAACTCCTGGTGGAAATGCAGCAGATATTTATACAAGAGCCAAAGCAGGGAGCACAGCTAATGCCCAGGGAGGGGGTGTTTGGAGAGGCCTCATCTGGGTGAGATCCTGGTGCTGTAACCTCTGTCCCCAGCCTTAGTCTGGTCCCCAGCAGGAGGTGACAAGTGCTGGGGGAGCCACCACAGCCCCGTGGCACCAGTACATGAGCTGCTGAAGGAACAGGACAAGCTGCTCCTTGGTGGCTTGGGAGCAGAGGCACAGCTGGGGTGGGAAAAGGAAGGACACAGCAGCAGCTAGAAATAACCTGCCTTAATTAAAGGGAATTTATTTCACGGAGTTATAGAACAGAAGCACAAAATCATTTCGGATGGAAAAGCCCTCCAGGATCATTGTGTCCCAGCTGTACCACATCCCCACCTTGTCCCCAGCCCAGAGCTCTGAGTGCCATCTCCAGGAATTCCTTGGACTCCTGCAGGGATGGGCACTCCTACCCTCCCTGGGCAGTGCCAAGGCTGAGCACCCTTCCCATGGGGAAATTCCTGCTGATCTCCATGTTGTTTTGCAGTTGTAAAACGTAAGGATCAAGCAATAATGCAAGGATGTTATTTTATCAAATACAAACTCCATCCTGCTCAGGAACTGGCGTGCTAGAACTTCTGAAGGATGCTTAGTGGTTTAGATGAGAGATCAGGGAAAGTTTTTTCATGGAAAGGGTTGCAAATCAATGGCACTAGCTGGCCAGGGAAGTGGTGGAGTCACCATCCCTGGAAGTGTTCACAAATGTTTCAGTGGTGACCATGGTGCTGGTGCTGGTTGACAGTTGAACTTGACGATCTTAAAAGGTCAGCCTTAACTGCTCTATGATTCTATAATTACACCCAGTGAAGAAGTCAACATTAGCAGAAAAACTAACCAAGATGGCTAAAGGAGGCCACGACAAGGTGGCCACTGTAACCATGACTACATGGATAGAGTAGGCCACACAAATATGTGAACCCTGATTCCAGCTGTGGCAGTCCTGCTTGTCCACAGCCTTGTCCTCTCCTCTACACAAGCAGCCAAGGAGACACAATGAAACCAAGATTTCTCTTTTTTAAAAGTTATCTCCCGGCAGATTTAACTGGGGCAATGAGCTGGGAAAAGCAGCTTTGGTTTGTATTTCTCTGCCATCCATCAAAGCAGAAACACTTTCATGGAGCAAAGGAAATCCACTTATTTTATTTTCAGTGTTTCCACCAGTGCTGAAGGGTTGGATCTGGACCAGAATGTGAAGCAGAATTTCCCCCAGGCAGACCCTCCCCACCTACCCCTCATGAGAGGGCACACAAAAGCTCCTTCCCACCACCAGCAACATCTGCCAGCAGCTGGAGACCACGGCCAAGCCCTGCTCACCAGGGTCCCTCTACAAATGGAGAACAAATGCATTAATTTGGATATATAAAAACTTACATCCAATTTGAGGTCAGCCAATGTAAATGAAAAGCCCCAATGCCCGAAGCCCTGGACGGCCACATTATTATGGGCGTTAGGGGGAATGTACTGGGTACATCTTTCAATATGTTTAAATATGTTCTCACAGAATTTAACTGAGTGCTTAACTCCTTGATGAAAGAAATTAAGCTTCTAGATCAAAATCGACGCTTGTAGAGCTGAAAGAAGAAAACACTGCTGGATCTCCTTCTGCAAAACCCAACCTTCTGCAAAATCAGTGGCTTTTGCTTTTGGTGAGGGCTTTTCTGGCTGGTTTGCTTCGAGTGTTGGTTTTCAAGTGTGTTTGCAAACATCAATTTTGATGTGAAGTCCACAGGGTCAAGGAAAACCAGGTTAAAATATGGAACAAATGACTTTAAATCACATAATTCCAGAATGGTATGGGTTAGGACGGACTTCAAATCCCACCCAGTGCCACCCCTGCCATGGCAGGGACCCCTCCCACTGTCCCAGGCTGCTCCAGCCCCAGTGTCCAACCTGGCCTTGGGCACTGCCAGGGATCCAGGGGCAGCCCCAGCTGCTCTGGGAATTCTATTCCAGGGCCTACCCACCCTGCCAGGGAACAATCCCTGCCCCAAATCCCACCCAGCCCTGCCCTCTGGCACTGGGAAGCATTCCCTGTGTCCTGCTCCTACATCCCTTGTCCCAAGTCCCTTAATGCTGCTTGTGAATTGCAAAGGTTATTTTAATTTAATGTACCCATATTCCATATATAACCACACATTTGCTTGGAGCAACCTTGTCTAATGGAAGGTGTCCCATGGCAGGGAGCTGGAGTGAGATCAGCTTTAAGGTCCTCCCAGTCCAGCCATGGCTGGGATTCCATGATTTGTAAGAACTTTCAGTATCTTTGCAGGCCAAGACATGGCAAAGATTGCTGTTCCTAAAAGAATGACCACATAACGCCCCCAGGACCCCTGAGTTTTTTCTCCATTTCATGAACAACTTCTCCTGGAAGGTGGTGAGGAACAGGAGGAGCCTGTCTGGAGGAACCTGAAGAGCAATTCCAGTTAACAGGACCTGGAGCTGTGGATACAGCCCTGGCTACAGAAGACCCAGAGGAGCCTCAATCTGGCAGCCAAATGTAAATGCTGGGAGAGTAACTCCAGCCCCTGTAGATTTCACACCTTCCAAATGCTCCTCCACAAGTCCTCCTTGGACAAGAAACCTCATTTTTGGGTTTACAGCGATGTGTGGCCAAAGAAATGAAGGAAGCTGCAGGTCAGAAACAATCCAGCCACAATGTACTAATTAAAGCCAAGACTGAAGGACATTTGTAAGTGGAGCAGAATCACCTCCCAGGTTTTGATGTCGTTTTACAATCTGTAAAAATTATTTTCTCTAACTTTTTCTGCATGTTGTTTTCAAAGTCATTTTACTGCGTATAAACCCATCCAGGCTTTGGAACCACACATGGGCTTTCTGCATAAAATATCACCTTATCTTTGTGTAAGCAAACTATTTTAACTCCCTAGAGCTATTTAGGTAACCATTTGCCGTGACCTCTGAATTCTTATCCTGAATTATATTTTTATGTGCTATATAAAGGTACTGTTATGTTACTGTTTTTATTCCAGGTGCCAAAAAGGACAAGTTTATTGCCAACTGCTTGCTCTGTGTCTTTTTTTTTTTTTTTTATTTTAAAGACTTAACTGACCCAGCAGTCGAATTTGGTTTTAATTCACACGGGAATGGTTTATGAGGAAAATCACATCTACCGTGAAGAAAGAAATAAAAAAAAATCAGTAATATTTAGGGAAAAATAATCATCAGCCAAAAGTTTCACCTAGCTGGCAAGATTGAAAGGCCCTGTACCAGCACGAAAGTGCTTTTCTTGGTGTTAAGTTTTGTTCCATCCCAAAACCAGAAGCAAAGCTACAATCACAGAATCATAGACTGGTTTGGGTTTGAAGGGAACTTAAAGGCAAATATAAACTATTCACACAGACAATGAAGTTAATAATAATAATAATAATAATAATAATAATAATAATAATAATAATAATAATAATAATAATGTCATTAAACCACTTTAAATTTAATGTTTCCTAAACGACTCACAAGTTGACATGGAGCCAACAATGTATGGAGATGTTTTTGACACACATGAGGTTTTGATGGGATTTTGGGCAGGAATTGTTCCCTGTGAGGGTGGGCAGTGCCCAAGGCCAGGCTGGACATTGGGGCTGGAGCAGCCTGGGACAGTGAGAGGTGTCCCTGCCATGGGATGGGGATGGAATGGGTTGGACTTTAAGGTCTCTCCAACCCAAACCCGTCTGGGATTCTGTGACACCCGAGAGCAGAAAAGAAAGGCAGCACCAAGGTGGCAGCGATGGAAACGACAGCACTGCTTGGGAGCCCAGGCTGGAGTGGGCTGGGATATCACAAAGGGAATTTCTTGCAATTTCTGGCTGCTGCCCATCAGGACTCTGTGCTGAACAGAGCCCTGGGCTGATCCAAGCGGGGTAAGAGGAGATCTGCCCTGGAGAAGCCGTTGGCAGCACAGGATCAGCATGAGGGATGCTGGCAGTAGGTTAGAGCCAGGAAACTCAGAGTAAGCCAGACCACCACTGCTGGCTACCAGGGAGGATGTTATCTGCCAGCTTTTCTCCTCTATAATGAGAATTAATTTAAATAAAAGAGGAACTGCATATCACAACCCATTAATGAAGGGATACAATAAGAACAGATCTTGACTGCAGCCTATGTAACAGCGCAGAAAATGTGCTTCCCACAAAGGTTCTACTATCAACATTTCTGAATAATTAATTGGAAATAAAAGCACTTTGAAGCTTAGCAAGGTTCCTTTAACGCTTTTTGAATAATTTGCAATATTCAGCAACTTCTAGCACAATGATGTGCGTGGAGTTGTGTTATCACATCACACTCAGGTGACCCACGGAAAGACAGAAATCCACAGAATAGTAAAACATAACCTCCTACATGAAAATAGAAATCAAACACCCTCGGAGATGAAAACTAAATTTAATGTGCATTCCTGAGGGATGGAAAACGAACCCTGGGAAGGGCTACATTGCCTTGGATTGGTGAAATGAGATGCAAAATGCATATGAAAGGTTTTCATTTGAGCTGATAAAACCGCACGCTTTGGAAACGCGGAGCTCTGCGAGGAACAACACTGAGGTCTGGTGTCAATTTAAATGCACTGAACACCAGGAAAATGCCCCCAACTAAGGCTTCAAACTTGTACAGCACATTTCCACTCAACCCAACTAGATTGCCTGTCACATCTGACATGGCTTGTCAAAAGTTATCCTTCACTGCTCATGGGCAACATGGAGGGTCAAAAGACCAAATACAATGGTCCAACCCATCCCGTTTTTTTTCCTTCAGAGCAGCAGATATTGAACTCGAAGATGACAAGACAGAGCAGGTTGAAGCGGCTGCCAGAGAAAGAGAAGCTGTCCAGAGGCGCTGAGCTGAAGGAGAAAAACCAGCCGGTCTGTGCATGTCATGGCCGGGGCTCGGGAGCTGACAGTCTCACACAAAAGGCACTGAAAAGCCAAGAAACTTGAAGTGGCCTTTGCAAAACCATCTCAGCGTTAAAAGGGAGAGCAACAGCCACCCTGGAACATGAAATGGGATGGAAGGGGAAAGGCATGTCCTGCCTTGCCTTAATCTGCAGCACCGTCAGTCAGAGAGGATTTTTCATTCCCTGAAAGAAATTTTTTTTTAAAAAGTAGCTTTCTCCCTCAGAGTTCGTTTTTATTTCAAATATAGCAGCGCCATTCTAAAGCGGCCTGAAATCTTTATCATGTTTTCAGCTGGGGCTGGTTCGTGCCAGCAGAAGACATGAAATGATAATTCATGGAATAGCAACTTATTAACAGCTGCAAGTACAGAAAGTGCCACAGCCCTGTTACAGTTAGTAACCTTATGTGAAGGAACAACTGCAGAGATTTTCCACAACCTCACTAAAAGATTGTGGAGCAAACATGTAACTGCAACCGATTTCTGCAAATTTCCTTCAGGTGCCCCCCTCACTGGAACAGTGTGAACCTTCTCTATTTTTAATCGTCTTTGAACCTACAAGAATCCCAACCCATTCTTATTTTGCTTCTCCACAATAATTTGAGTTTCCCGATTTCTCCATCCCCACACAGCGACCACGAAGCTTGTTGAGATCCCCAACCCACGGCATGCCCGTGGGCAACCCTCACTGGGCTGCCCTGAGGAGCAGCCACAAGTTAATAACAGGGTATTTCCAACCCTAATCCTTCCTTTTTATCACCATCTTTGTGCTTTAATTACCTCAAAAGCCACATCAGCTTAAATTTATGAGGGAATCTGGAGTTGCCACCTCTGAGCAGATGTAGAAAGTTCATGTTTGCTGTTGGTGGCAGAGCTGGCTGTAGACTAGAGTGACATTTTTAATACCTGGGTGGCTAAAATATCAGTATTTGAATAGGAAATCTTGCATTTTACACCCTTCTGCAATTCAATGTTTTTCAATCTTTCGGGGCTGCGCTCAGTTTTGTTGGATAACCTTTCCATCTAATCTACCATGTGTCTCACTGAATTTGAGCACCTTATATGTATTCAAATACTTGGATCCAAATGCATATTTTCTTTCGCAGGTTTGGATTTTTGTTTTTTGTTTTTTTTTTTTTTTTTTTTTTTCTGTAGTGGTAAAGGTCCTTCAAGTCACTTAAATTCATATATAAATTCATTTATGAACCTGCTGGAGTGTGTCCAGAGAAGGATCATGGAGGTAATCAATCCTGGGTGCCCCATCCATTCTTGAAAGTGTCTCAGGCCAGGCTAGATGGGGTTTGGAGCACCCTGGGATAATGGAAGAGAAGAAAGTAGAAGAAACCCATGGCAGGGGGTGGCACTGGGTAGGGTTTAAGGTCCCTTCCAGCCCAAAACATTCTGTGATTCTATGATGTAACAGTAGGTATTTCACCTTGCATGAATAAACAACCCTCATGAATGAAATATTTCAGATGCTTTTAAGATCTTCAGTTCAAGAAACAAAAAATAGTACTGAAATCTAATCTCCCAGGCTCATTTGCCACATTTACCTTTCCGAACTTTTCTCACTCCCTTATTTCCCTGTCCCGTGGTTGGGGGATGAGGACAGGGAGCTGCCAGCTCCTGCTGGCCCTGCCTGCCCCACCAGCCTGCCTTCCCCTCAGCATCCCAGCACTCTCCTGGTATTCATGAGCTGCAATTTAATTCAAGTGCACTCGAGTTCCAGCAAACACGGAGCCGCCGGGAGCCGCGGGAGCGCCGGGCTCCATGCGAGGAGGGGCCCTGGGTAAATATCAGCACTGGGCCGGCGTGAGAGGATAACCTGCCCACACATACACCAGCCCAATTAGCTGAGGCAAAGAGAGTTTTTATTCCCCGAGGAGTCCAAGAAAAAAGTCAGAGCAAGGCTCTCCAGCATCCAGAGATGAAGCTATGGCGTGGTCCGGTGTGGCGGCCAGCATTCAAGCTACACCCACCACCCCATTAAAGGAAATTGGGAAGGGGAGGCAATGCAGAAGATGAAATGTTGTTGTTATGGATTAAAAGTGGCTCTCTGTAGCAGAGAAAAGCTTGGAAAGAAACAGTCTCACCTCTTGAGGGTAAAGGAAGAAGCACCTTGACCTAGGCAGGACTGAAAGCCCAGCATCAGTGAAGCCTTTGCTGCTTCAGGAGTCATCAAGAAGATTTTAATGTATGAAGCTGAAAACTCTTTCACTAGGGGGAAGAGGAATTTCAAACTTAAAAATAGTTGCTGAAAGCATATTAAATTAATCTGATTAACAGACTTTTCCCAGGATATTATTATCAAATACAGCCCAACCAGTGAAAGTCTGCAAGAATTCCAGGCATTTCAAGTACGTAGTCTAACTAATTTTGAACGACTGACTCCATCCTTAATTTCCTTGCCTTACCAAGTCACTGCAATAATGCTCATTTTCAAAATTTTCTGAAATACAGAACACGAGGAAGCCCGAGGAAGAACCAGACAGATGAAGGTACAACATCAAATAAGAAACACAAGTAGTCAAGAAACTAAGAGAAAAGGAAACCTTAACATGAAACTGGAAAGAGCTACACTCAATATAGTTCATTCTTTTAAGAGAAATAAAATTCTTATTAGGTGTAGAGTCTGACACTGTAACACTTTGGGCTTTCATGGAACCAGAGAATGGTTTGGCTTGGAAGGGACATTAAAGATCACACAATTCCAGCCCTCCTGCCATGTTTTCCAAGAAAACATTGCAGTTCAAAGGCTTTCAAAACCAAAATTATCTGGTTTAAGAGGAAGAAAGTGGGCAATTTTATGGCGTGCCCACCAAAAAGGCTCGGGGATTTCTGAGGCAGCACAGCTTGCCTAAAACATGCATTTCTCTCCCCGTGTGGTGGCTCCCCCATCACCTCCCAGCCGCCCCAGCCCGTGGCCGAGCTGAGACCACCTTGGTGAGCAGCATTTCCCTGCTGCTCCAGGCTAAACTCTGGCTGTGGAGAGAACCAGGAAATCCAACAGCCTCTTTAACATCCCACAATGAATTACTGACAAGTCATTTTTTTAGCTCCGTATCGCAAGTCAATGTGGCAACCCCGGGTTTTTGTTTTTTGGTTGTTTTTTTTTTCCCCTCCTATTTACAAACATGCACCGTGCCTCAGCTCGGAGCCGTTTGGATGCTGATACAAGATTCATAATGGCTGTCAGAATCTGCAATTTTTCCTTTTGTTTTATGAGGTCAGGCAATATTACCTGCACTGATGTATTCCATTTCCCCAGCTGAAAACCTTCTCATTTGAGCACGACAGGTTGAGGGAGTCATGATTTTGCAACCTACCATGTGAAACACAGCACGAGGGGGCAGGTGCCTAACCCCACGTTCTCCTTTTGCTCTTGTCCACTGGCAACAGTAAATTAAACTGTCAAAAACGGAATTGTCCTGTCATCAACAAAGCTATAGCTTCACAAGTATTGCAACATCAGATATATTTCTAATTCTGCATTTCCCTGCACCTGTAATTTCATCAGCAACTCATGCTGGCCCATGGTGAGAAGCTGTCCAGGGGACACTGGTGGGCTCCTTGGGAGACTTGACACAGCATTTCAGGGACAGAAATTAATGAACAATACCAGCAATTTGTTATATAGATAGAAAAAAAGGGCTCAGCACGAGGTCCTGACCTCCTGCATTGCTCTGCAGCTCAGAGGAGGCCGGGTGCTAATGGGGTGGGACATGAGACACAAGGAGCTGCAACAAAGGACCTGAACTTGAACATATTTAAATGCAACAATTGCACAGATAAAGTAGATTTGCCCCCAAAATCGGTGTCTTTGCCTTTTGGCCCCTTTAGAGTTTAAAAGTGCCTCTGAGAAGTTTCCTCTCCCATCAAAGGGGTTTATCCCAGCACACTTTGCCTCAAGAACTGGTCACAGAAAAAAACAGTTTTTGGGGAGCAAATCCAGGCCAGTGCATGTTCAGATTTGGAACATCCAAACATTAGAAGGGTTTCCTTCTGCCATGCAGCTCTCCAGAGGTGATTTTAAAAGATCATGATTAACAATCTTCCTTTTAGAATGTAAGGGTGATTTCAATTTTCACTTGAAGCTGACTCATACCTTTTTTTAACCTGCTTTCGTTCGCTTGGAGTAATTTATAAACCACACATTACACAGAAGTAGGAACTGCCCAGAAAATATGCATTTTTTGCAAAAACAGTTAAAATATTGTTGAAGTATCATTTAAATGCATAAACTAAGTACAATATCCAGCAGAAGGGTTATACAAATTACCATCATTAAAGTGAAAGGCAGCATCTCTCCCGATGCGCTGATAAACAAGAAAAAAGGGCTTGTTGTTATTAATTCAACGTAGCAATCAAATATTGTTTTAGATTACCTCTATAAAAATTCAAAGCTTATCAATCATTAAACTGTGGACAGAAAGTTAAATTGAGATAAGAAATCATTTCACGCAGCTTAATGCAGTCAAAGTGACTCAATATTCCTTTATTAATTCTCATTTAATATCACTTTAAATTGCCGCCATTATTATCCTACGGTAGGCGAAGGGCTCAGCGTAATTAGTCTGTATTAAGCCCTTTTTATTTAGAAGGAGCCAAATAAACAAACCCACTTTAATTACCTGGGTGCCACAATATTGATCTGAGCATCAAATTTTTATAGGGCTTGATCTGGACGCTGCCACGGGGTTGGGTGGGTGGGTTTGGGTCCCCGGGGCCCCCCGCGAGCTCGCCCGCCCCAACACGCCGCCAATTACCAGGAGAGACAAAAGTCAACGAAGGCAGGGAATCTTCTCCCTCCCAAACCTTGTTCTCTCCCACTTCAGAACGCGGTGTTAACGACATACAAATTTTTGAGGTCATTAAGTATAAACAGGAATTGAAAGGAAGACAGGCGCGCTTCCAGGAGATGCCGATGTCAGCATTTCAAGTACTCTCCTAATCCCACAATGCAAGTTTCAGCATTATTGTCTCAATTTAACTTGCATTAGTACCTAGCACCTTGATTACACTGTTGGGGTGGTAATCTTCGCCTGCATATGCCATCATTACTTATGTCAAGCCTCTCGAGTTGTTATGAATACTATGTTGTTTTACGAGAGAGAGGAAATTAGTGCCAGTCCCCCAGAGTTTTGGGTGCTTAACACTGAAGCACTACACAGCCCTCTCAAATCCCACAACAAATCCTTGTTTAGTGCCACATGGAGATAAGGACTTTGCAGCAACATCCCAGCATAAATAACCCGCATCTCTTTTTATTTGTAAAATGTCAAAAAAGGAAAGAATCTCCATTCTGCGGATTTTTTTTTCCCTTTCCGCCCGAAGAGCGCGGAATTGCTGGGATGTCCCACCTTGGTCATCGCTCCAGTGCAACCCCCAGCACCCCCTGCATTTTCAGATCGGTTTAAAATGCAATTTTTCGCTGTGTTTTTAATAAAAATGAACTTATCAAGCCTGGCGGAAAGGCGCTGTAGTAAGATGAGTCTTCCCTCAGGAGTGCAATAAAGAGAGAAATCGTTGCCTGGCACGTTTCGCCCTCTCAATGTTTTTTTAAACATGATCCACTATGTTGTTGAAAAGAATTATTTTACAGTATTGTAGGGATTTTTTGCATTGTCTGTTTATTCTGTTTACACAGCAAATGAAACCTTCGATATGAATAGGTGAACTCCCCGGGGAGAAAAAGAAATTCAGAAATGATGTACAGATGGGGACAGGGGCCCACGGAAAGCGAATATAAATTAACGTGCCCTCAACAGTCACATCTGGAGCAGAACAGGCCAAATAAATAATTCTGACATTAAAAAAATGAAAGATCAAGCCCTATAAATAGTAGAATAAGTTTCCTTTAATGATATTACTTCACATTATAATTGAAACGGCATCGAAAAGAAAGGTAATTTGATATATTTAGACCAAGCCTGGCTTAAAAATCCTTCTCGGGTTTCTGTGTGGAAGCTGTTAAACCCCTGAATTTGGACAGCACACGGAAAAGATGCCGTACAGTGATTGCAAAAGTTTGCTTAAAAAAAAAGAAATCTGCCTCCTGAGGTTAGGTTAACATCTTCCTGCAGAAAATACAGCCTCGATGGGCTTGCTTTTTCAAATATGAACTTGTACCAAAATGTTTTTCTAGCTTTAAAATATACATATTTAATTTTGTTAAAAATTAATAAATCTCTTAAAAGGGCAAGCGTTTAATCATGTTATCCCTGGAACAGCAGTGAAGCCGTGGCAGATAGCCAAGGATTAAATAAATAAAAAAAAAAATTAAAAAAAAAAAATAAAAAGG
>CM031862.1:1182027-1222474 GCA_018697195.1 Certhia americana
CACCCTGTAGTGAACCTCCATTCCCTCCCACCTGCAAATTTAAGGACTGTTCCAGCTCAAACCATTCCTCTCCTCAGAACCAGGACCACCATCTGAGGAGCCTGAAAATCAAAACATCTCTCTCTTCTCACTTATGGAAAAAAGGAATGGATAAACCCAAAATTGGCCAGCACCCTTCCTTACAGAATCATGGATGGTTTGGGGTGGAAGGGACCTTAAAGATCATCTCATGCCACCCCCCTGCCATGGGCAGGGACACCTCCTACTGTCCCAGGGTGCTCCAAGCCCAGCCTTGGACACCTTCCACCTACTATCTAAATGCTTGCAATAAAAAATTTAGAATAAGCCAAAGGAATCCCAAATCCTACCATCCCCAGATTCCTTCCCTCCTTTAACCACAGCCCCTCTACTAAAGGTAGAAGCCAGGTGCTCCTCCCACATCCAGGAGCTCTCCCAGCCTCCATGGATTTTCCAAAGTGTCTGCTGGTGTGACTGCAAGTGCTGCAGCCAGTCCCTCAAGTATCCTCAGATTAAAACAATCAGGCCTTTAAAAAGAGGCAGGACCCTGTCAGTAGATCTCCTAGGCTGAAATCTCATCCATTTTCTCCTGGTATTAATTGTGCAAACCATCTGCTCACTTTTGATTTTTTTTTTTTCTTCTTTTTAATTGAAAACAAATGCAAAAAGTCATTGAACACTTCAGTCTCATTTGCTAATGGCTCCCTGCTTCCCTCAAGGAGCACACCAAATGCTTTGCTTGGTCTTCCTCTTATTCCTAATGTACTCATCAATGGATTTCTCTGGGTCTCTTGCTACTCCCATCTGGATTTCCCCTTCCTTCTTTATTTTGGCTCTGTACACCGGTGCTATTTCTTTTGTAACTTTTTTTTATTTTATTTTTGAGGTGAGTTGCCCTTTTTCTCTTTTCTTTCTGATATTTAAGGTCTTTGAAGGGCCAGCCCATGATGGAGCCATGCAGGTTTCCAGTGATGCTCTTCCTTTTCTATTCACTGAAATTCCCTTTTATTCGAGGCAGATCTTACAGTTCTGTCCTAACCTTCCCCCCTGTAAGAACTCTACTTTCTATCTGGGATTATTATTCCCTGTTTTTTTCCAAGGACACTGCTCTAAATTTGTGGATTTTCCCAGTTTTCTTTGGGATTGTGGATCAACACTTGCACAGCCACTTATTCCATTTTCCAGCTTTATGTCATGACTCAAACCCACTAAATCAGAATAAAAATCCAAGATCTTCTTCCCCCCCTCTATCTACAATATGTGGCTTTAAGCATAAACGTGGTATAAAAGATTAACTGGAAATACTATTTTTAGCAGTAATCTCAACAAAATTATCATATTTCTTATGTTTTGAAACTTTAAACACCTAAAATCAAAACTCCTCCAACTCACCACTCTGGTTTTTAAAAGTGGAACTCTCCCTCTGCCTCATGCAAGTTTAAAAGGGAAAAAGATGTTCCTAATTCCACAAATCCTCTCCAAACAAAAATGTGTAGGGAGTAAAGCAGTTTGGTTCATCAAATTCCCACATCCAATGCATTGCTGCTTTCTTTCTTCTCATGTATTTCCCTTTTCCTTTTATGCCCTCTTCCATGTTGGTGGGATTAAGGCAAAAAAAAAAAAAAAAGGAAGACAAAATAATTTGCTGTAATGAGTCTTCGAAATTGCCATTTGAAAATAAACTTATTTCATGTTGAAATCAGAAAATAACAACCCTGAACTCGCATTAAAAGGAGTTTTCTGGGGGAAAAGTTTACTTAAATGTTAGAAATTTCTTTGTAATTATTTTTTGTACGGAATAATTGCCCATAAAACCATAATAATACAGCCACGAAGCCCCAAGTGAGAAGAGAAAAGATATATAAATACAGCCCACCCCTGAGGGGGATGATAAAAGGATGAAGAGTTTATCCAGAGAGTATTCAGGAGACCACCTTCATCCTGAGGGACAAGGGACAATGAAGACATTCCTAAAATATTTTCAACCCATTCTCTGTAGAACCTGAGGTGTTTCCTGCACCCCTTGATGGCTCCTGAGCAGGGAAGTTAAGGAGAACAAATCCTCACAAAAATAGGAATATCTGCATTTTTTAAGACCTTTTTCTGTCCTGGTTGTCTCCCCACCACCAGCCACACCCTGCAAGAATAGCCTGGTTTGAGGATTTACAAATACTTCAACCAGAGTCCTTAAATTTGGGCAAACTGTACTAAAGCATCTGAATGCTCATGATCAACCTGACCTGAGGGTTAATCTATTTTACAAAGCCTACAGAAAGATCAATTTGCTCCTTAAAACTGCCACAGTAAAATTTAACACTGTATTTCCAACTCTTATGGCAGTTAAAGGTTTTAGGAGTGAATCACTCAAGGCAATTCAGTCAAGTTGAACCCATTCAATTGTCCTGACGTTCAAAATCCAAATTTTAGTATTTTTCCCCGAGAAAACGACGGAATGTTTTAGTTTAAAAAATTTATTTCCTTCTTTGACACTGGGATAGTGATGAGATGAACACACCTGGAAAATGCAGCAATTTCTTTATGGGGCTGGAGTTCTGTACCCTCCCCTCCCACCACCCAAAACCCCAAAAGGGGCAGAGCAACCTGAAAATCAGTGGGAAGCACAAATCCCTCACACTGAAACATAAATACATCAAAAACCACACAAAACCAAAGCAGGATTTAAACCTCAGTCTTCATGCAGCAAACCAAAGCAGCCTGGATATTATATTTAATATCCACCCCCTCTTCCAACACACCATGGAAGAGGCGCTCGCTCTGTTGGATTTTTTATAGCTTTACGAAGTGTTTTTGGTTTGGTTTTTTTTGACAGTAATTTTTTCTGGGAATAACAACAGCAAACAGCGGGGTTTGGAGCAGGCTGTGAAGCTCAGGGTCCTTGGCCTCTCTGTTGACAGCCACGCTGCCACTTCTCATGTTGCCTGTACAGCTCAGATGGGAATAGTCCAAAAATGCACCAATTTGTGTCTCCTCAGAACAGTTTTTCACACTATCAGAGAGCAGGACGAGGTTTACACTCAGATTTGATTTTTCAGAGGTGCATAATTATAAAAATTGCCTTCAGCCTCAGCTGCCCACACACAAGTGCACGTCCAGACACCTCGGGAGGCAATGAACCAAAGATGTTTGGCAGATATTCCGCTCTAGTTGTGACGAGGGCTTAGAGCAGCACAGGATATGGAGCTTTCCAGTTCTGCATCTGCACACAAAATTGGACAGAAAAGCCTATTTCCCATTCTCAAAAGTTGGGTTTCCTGCTGAACGCTCCGCATCCCTCCCACTGACAAATATCTGAAAAAAAACTGTTTATGCCTTTCCTTTGTTGCTGCCACATTCCAATCTCACGTTCCTTTCCAGTGTTTATCCATCTGAGCAACATGGGAAGCTTGCAATTAATTTTTAAATTTTTTTTTAAGTGTCCAATAATGCTAATCTGACATTTCTGTTATTTCTGAGCAGTCCAAGTGACTCTGGGACTGAGCAGACTCTACCAAGCTGCTTGCAGGAAAAGCAGCATTTCCTGTGATATTATCAACTCCATTTTGCCCCAGAGCAACTGGAGTTGCCTCTTCAGAAGATGTCACAAGCCAGAAGAGCTGGGACAGACCCAGAGCACAGGACAGCTTTCTTTTTTCAAAAGAATTCCCATAACTCATTCTCTGACAGCCCCTGAATGTAGAAATCCCCTCTTTCACCCTCACAGCATCGTTCTTGCACTCGAGAGGTCAAAGTCAATCCCATACTTCTAGAAAGAAATGCTTTCTGACCCTCTGAGGGGGAGTTTCTCCCTGCAGAGAAGTTCTGGAGCCTTCTGCATCTTCTCATTGTTACTACAGCACCTATTTTAAGTAAAATAAGCAAAGTTTATTAACAAGGCAACATTAATATTGCTGGATTTTACATGAAATAAATCCTGGTCATCAATTTGAATAATCTCTGCTGTTAAAAAAGTTCTGTCCACTCAGACTTTAGGGTTATTAGTGCTTAATTTTAAAGATCCAGGGGGCAGGAGAGTTTTTCATTTGGGGGAAGCCAAGCTGGAATTCAGTGTCCCACTCAGAGAAGATGAAACAGAAAATGCTACAGAGACTCAGCTGCATCTTCCAGAAAGTGGCCACTTGACCTAGAAAACATGTCTGGTGGTCAGGTATTTCTGTATCACAGTTATTTGCCTGAAATCACCTCACTCATTGCAGGAGATATTGCTGAGGTCTCACATGGCAGAAGAAACTCGATAGAGGATTTCAGACCACACGACTTTGTGCGAGTGAACTCATCCTTAATCACACAACTGTGGAGGTACAGGAAGAAAATACAGGCTTCAGACACTCAGAGGGGGTTAAACTACCAATCACACACCTGATGGGAAATTGTAGGACTAAGATCCACGTGAAAACCCCCAAATCTGGCCATTTGGTATCGGTGTGTGGTGGAAATCAGGAGTCTGTGCTACAGAAGGTTCCTTGGTGGCTCCTCAGCCAAGGACAGCAGAAATCCACCGTGAATACTTGGTCAAGAAACCTCGCGCTGGAGGATAAAGCCTCCAGTTATTTTTAGTCAATAAAAAGAGAAAAAAAAAAAAAAAAAATACCCAAGTGTGCCTGACAAGGAGGGACTGGAAGCACCAGAGGATTTTGAGACGCTAAGACAGAAAGCTTCTTATTTCATTCAATTTGAGAGGTGAAGAGGGAACGGTGCCACAGTTTGGAGGCAAGAATAAAAATTCCATGAAATAGTCTCAGGAGACAACTGATAGCACTCATCCATAGTTGGTGACACTCTGACTCTTTCATGAAAAAGGCAATTTTGCTTCCCAGAAAAATATTCTGGCACTGGGGATTCAAGAGGACAAGGCTCTCAAGGCGATTTCTGACTTTCTAACCCATATTAATATCTACAGTTATCAAATCCAGAACTTCAAACTGTGACTTTGTAACAAAGAGGATTCTCAAAAAACTCACAAAAAGCTCTCTTTTGTCATGTATTTACAGCTGAAGAAATCCCATCCATTCAGCCAATTTTTTTCCCCAATAAAATCTGCTATTTTAATGCAGCTTAAAAGAAAAGTCTTATCAGGAATGAAGTTGTATTATATATCTCAAACCTGTGTGAGCAGTTGAAGATACTCTGAAAATCATTTAAAATAACATTTGATTTTACAGAAATATTAATCACTTTAACAAAGTGATTAATATTTCAGCAGAGTGGGACAAAAAAATTGAGCAATATTTTAGTTTTTAACATAATGTCTAAATTCCTCCTTTATGGCGTATTTTTCTTCATTTAACCAGGTGTTGTTTTTGAGAGATATAAAACTGATCTTGAGTGTGGGACCTGGAAAATCTGAAAGTCCATCTGCAAAAAGCAAGCCTGAAGTGTACTGTAATTAAATAAACCCATCTCCCTAACGAAGGAGTCAGAGCAGAACACAGGGGAGATGCTCTGGAAAGGAGAAGCTGGTTTCTAAGAAAACTCCCCAGAAAATGCAAAAATCATCCTCAGACAAGTTGCCTGAAAAGAAAATTTCTCTCTTCTAAAGCAAGGACAAACATCATCAAACTCTGGAAACCAGTTGGGGTTTTTGGGGGGGTTTTTGGGTTTTTTTTAAGAGGTAGGACTTTGCTGGTTTATTTTTCTGCTGTTGGAAAGAGATGGAAAGAATGAAAGAAAATACAGAATGAACGTTTCTCGAAAGAAAGGAATGCGACTTGCAAAGGGAAACATTTAGTGGGGATTGAATTAATTTTGTATTGTAGCCTTTTGCACTTGTGAGGAAATTAATTCTGGGAACTACAAGATGAGAAGCCACTGGCTTGTTTCCAGCACCTCCTCACAGTCATCTGCTTGAAAATCAGCTTCAAAATTGCATATTTATTTTGGATGAATTACCCATTCCTAGTGTTTTGAAGAGCAAAGACAGAGAGCTAAAATATTGACATTAAAGACTAGACACCAGTAGAAGAAGTGCTAATTGTTTGCATGCAAAATTGTTTTTCCTAGAAAAAATAAACAGCAAGAAAAAGGTGGTGCAGGTTTTGAAAATCACTCAAAGTTTTGCCCAAAGAAATGGTTCAGCTTCTGAAACAATCCCTGACCCACTCCCTGCCAAGGAATTGCTGTGAATTAGGTACTCCAGGAGGATTTAGCTTTACCTCAGGAGTGAGCACCTGGCACCAAAGAACTGGTTTTGTGAGACTCACACAAATGCTGCACTCTAACCAGCCTCAAAACAGGAATATGAGTTGATGATCTTAATGCCCAGATTTTAAACAAACATATTCATATAAAATGTATAAATTTAACATTTTAGTCCCTGGAAAGTTGATATGCAACACTCAGCTCAGCAGTCAACTGCTTCACCAACTTGTGTGGGGTCTGCCTGCCCAAGGACGTGTCCCTGGTGCGAGACAGAGTTGGTGTCCTGAAGTGAATAAAACTTAATTCCTGTCTCTACACAGAATCATAAAATCCCACACTGGTTTGGACTGGAAAGGACCTCAAAGCCCATGCTGTGTCCTGCCATGGGCAGGGACACCTTCCACTATTATTCCATTATCCCAGGCTGCTCCCAGCTCCAATGGGCTGGGACACTGCATCAGGGATGCCAGGGTCTGCCCACCCTGCCAGGGAACAATCCCCTCCCAACACCTTCAGGCCATCTCTCTGTCCCAGCACCCCATGTCCCAGTGGGATGTCCCCCTCCAGCCTTGCTGTCAGCCCCCTTTAGGCACAATCAGGGTTTTATTGAGCACACCCTTACCCAACACCCCCACCCATCACCAATGTTATCAGCTCTGCCACCCCAGGCACTCCCTGCCGAGCTGCCAGGTGAATTGAGCTGTTCCAGGCTGACATTTCCTCCTCACTCCCAGCCCATCAAGCCGTGGCTGCTGGGATGGGAGCTGTGTTTGCTCCCGACGTGTTGGAGCAATGCCGGGGTTCAGCAACTCGTAATCCGCACCCGAACATTTTGCCTGCCTGGCAACAGTCAGGATTTCTATTTGCATGGTAATGAGACATTTTATTTGACAAGGTGTTGAAGGAAAAGATGCAATAATTTTAACAGTTGGGTGTTACACTTTAAACCCATTCAATGAATCAGGGAAAAAAACATTGCATCGACAGCAAACTTTATGGGAGCGGAGTGTGGAGCAGGAAAAGGGACCAAATACTAATGAAAAAGTAATCACAGCAGCCACCTGTATTCACTGGAATATTAAACTGCACATTGCAAAGGCTAACTGTTGAGTTCTGTTCCTCTGGATCTGTCTGCCATGAAGTCAGGAAGACCCCAAACAAAGGGAGATGGACACGGTGAGATTTCCACCTCCTTTAACCTCAGACCAAAATGAACTTAGGCTCTACCTCTAGCCAAGATCCCCAGCCTTAACTTAAATAATCTAATTAACCTGAAGTTTGCTATCTTTTTTCTTTTCCCCAGTAAAAAAAGCAAACTTTGCTTTTATTTTAGCAAAACATCCTCACATTGAATCACCCACACTGTCAAAAATCTGATGTTATCTCTGACCTCAGATGTGCAACTTCAATAATGACACAGGCATTTGACCAGATGATAAACAGAGATCTTGTTTCCTCTGCAAGGAAGAATCAAGAAATTCAACTGAGGCCACTGCAGCAGACATATTTGGATGGGTTAGAGAAATAAAAATCCCATGGAGTCACCAAAAGAGTTACAGCATGGAAAAATGATGCGGAATATTTAATATTCTCCTAGACTGCAACTTAAATTAGACATAACAATTATTCCTGTGTTGCAATGATATCTCCCAAATTAAACCATTGCTTCCCCCAGGCAGTCACACCTCATGCAGGTGGAGGTGGATGGGCAATCCCTGCTGTGGGGCTCTTTCATCTCTTCAGGTCCAGGATGGATGGGACTGGGAGCAACCTGGGAGAGTAGAGAATTCATAGGAATGAATTCAGAAAATCCTAAAGTATTTGGGTTGGAAGAGAACTTAAAGCCTCCCACTGTCCCAGGCTGCTCCAGCCCCAATGTCCAGCCTGGCCTTGGGCACTGCCAGGGATCCAGGGGCAGCCACAGCTGCTCTGGGCACCCTGTGCCAGGGTCTCCCACGCTGCCAGGGAAAAATCCATTCCCAAAATCCCAGCCAGCTCTGGAATGGAAACCATTCCCTCTCATCCCACTCCTCCAAGGCCCTTGCAAATAGTTCAGGGGTTACTCTGCCCCTGACATCACCAAACACACCAATACCTGCACAAACACCTCCACCCTGCCAAAATACCATCAATTTTGCTGTATAGTGACAAACCCCATGAATTTGTCTTGTTAAGCCTCCTTCTGCCCTTTCCTCCACCGAGATCTTTTATTTTCAGAGTGAATCAGGTTCCCAAGAGCCCACTGCAGGAGGGAGGGCGAGGACGCTGCCATTAGGGAAATTCCCCCCCCCAAAAAAAGCCAAGCCCAGCCTGGCTTCCCCTGCACCAGCAGCCCCGTTATTTTGATTCATCCATTTCAAGTGAAGCAAACAGCAGAAGCAATTTGTGTAATAATCCGGCAGAAAGTTAAACAAGAGCGAGCAAACTGCAGGAAATTCATCACGGCAGAACACGACGGCAAACAAGCGCGTCCCGAGGAGCAGCAGCCAGAGCTGCTCACAACAATGGAACAGCAAGCAGGCAGCCAGTGTGTGTACAAGAGGGGAAGCAGGGAGAGGGCAAGGAGCCAGGCACATTCCACATGACATAAGTAAATAAATCAAAGGAAGTGAGATTAAAACCTGAAATAACTGGAGGAGGGGGAGAGCTATAGCACCTGCGTTGAGGTGTCCGCCCCACGGAGATTAATATCACACAGTCTATGGGAAGGCTGATTTGTGGTGGCTGAGCAGGGCAAGGGAGAAAAAGATTCACAGTTCAGAGCCAGAGAGTTAAAAAAAACCCCCAAAACAAAACCGGTGTCACTACTGCCTGGATTTCAAACTGCACTGAAACACAGCAGGGCTGCTCAAAGCAGCTCATGCTAATTTGGATTCGTAATAAATTTATATTTTAGTTTTGGTTTTAGCTGTGGTTAAATAAGGCAAATGTAAAATTGATTTTTAGGTATGTTTATAAAGTTGTAATTTAAAAACTTTTTATTTTTACCTCCAGTAGAAGATGTCTCTGCTTGTGGCAGGGGGTTGGAACAAGATGAGTTTTAAGGTCCCTTCCAACCCAAACCAGTCTGGGATTCTCTAATTCTTTTCCATTATATTCTAGCTCCAGTTTTACTTTGTAAAATTTGTTGTAAATGTAGCAAAAAACCAAACCAGTAAAACCTTGCTTCCCTGGTTCTTTTATATTATATTTTATTCTTCACCCAGTAAATTGAAGTTACAAAGAAATATTAACTGGTCTTAGGCTGGGTGAGAATTTTGAGATGTATCAATATCACCAAGTCTTCCAATGCAAATCAAGTTCACTTTTAGCATCACAGCTTCATTCCAAGCAGGAATAGGAGTCCAAAATAAATAAATAATTTTTTCAAAAATATTTAAGGAAGGCTGTGATATTTTTTTATGTAATATTTCTGCCACTCTGATGTAAAGGATGGAAGACAGAGGTGGGAATGGTCATATTTCTTAAGATGTTTTGGAAGTTTTGGCCTTTTCATGATAAATTCTTCTCATTTACCTGTAGCTGGGGTCCATAGAGTTGAAGTGATGAAGGAGATATTGAAAAAGAGAAGAATTTTTATTGTATTTCCTATTATTTGGACCAGAGCTAAAGCACAGCTCAGGTCAAGGCTATTTCTATGTCTTAAGTGGAGGAGATATATAGGATATAAGGAGATATATATATATGTAAGGATAATGTAAATAAAGGCCAACCAAAACCACAGGTGCTGTGGTGGTGCCAGTGTGAGATCCCATCACACCCACTTGATTTTTTAAAATGTGATTTATAAATAGCCAAAATTAGGACTTTAGAGTAATATTTGATGGCGTTGGCTGTGGTTTTGGTTGGCCTTTATTTACATTATCCTTCAATATTTGCCTCTCGTTGATCTCCTCCACTTAAGATATAGAAATGGCCTTGACCTGAGTTGTGCTTTTGCTCTGTTCCAAATAATAGGAAAACTGCTGACTTTTTAGTAATCCTGTATGAAACAGCTTCCTTGCCACTAAAGCAAAAGTCAAAACAGACCAGAGAAGAATTGTATGGAAAAATATAAAAACTGCCAATCCTCCTTTCCCTCAGGTTTTCCAACCACCTGCCAGCAAACTGCATTAGAGGGGCTTTTCTTTCTTAAATATAAGAGCCCTGTGAGAAATAAATAAAGTAAACCCAAAGCACCCTCACCATTTCCTAGAGCATTTACTGCTGATGGGATTTCCACGTTAGGAAGTGGCACAAGTGCTTGTGCCACCCCTTGGTCCCCTCTGTGTGTGTGTGATGCTGGGGAGGCAGGTGAGTGCAGGGGGCAGCAGGTGAGCTTCAGCTGCCCACCACAGAACTAATGAGCAGCTTTGGAGTCATAATTTGTGGACTTCACAGAGAACCAGGGAAGATTATAAACGCTGTTGACCTAGAAGAAGTAATAGAGAATTCAGTATTCAGAACTGAAGAATAATTTGTAAGGGAATAAAGTCCAGCCTGAGCCATGACTGCTGTCTGTTGACAGATGGCAGAGAAGCATCTCCTCCATTCTCTCTCATTAAAATAATTATGGCAATGTATGTTAGACTCTCTTCAAGCCTGGCATTTTCACAGCACATACAGGGGCATCAGAGTGGCAGGAATAAGGTGAAATAATAATGGAAACACATCTCTGGCACGCAAAGGGCATTTGATATTAAACCTACCTGCTTCCAGAAATAACAGCAGGGAGAAATTTGTTACCTCAGAATAAATGAAATGATTTCCCTGATTCTAACAGGAGGTTAATTAGAGCTCTCTGCTAACTTGAGAAACACGTCCCAAATCCAGGTCAAGCCCCGGTTCGGCTGATGAGCCTCTCTGCCTTATGTAACTCCTCAGAACCAACCCTGTTTCTCCTTTTTTTTTTTTTTTTACCTTGGCTGCCAATTGCTCCCTGTAAAACTGCAAATCAGATGCAGTCCAGTGTGAAACTTCTCTCCAGCTGTCAAATAATACAGTCAGGGAAAACCACGGGATGAGAGAATTTAGGTTACGGGAGAAATATTCCAGGTTCGAGTGCATCTCTTGCAGATTTGTGCCTGGTGTTCTGGGGGGGACTGGGGGGAGAGGAGAGTGGGCCCAGTTATCCCCTGTGCTGTTAATGACTCAGGCAGGTAGTTAGTGCCATGAGTTAATTACCCAGCCCTGCGAGTCCTTGTCCCCACCACGGCGTGACACGAGCGCTGCGTGATGTCACAGCGAGCAGAAATCACCCGGTGTCAGCACTCCCCTGCGCTGCTCCTCGCTGCTGTTCTCCCCAATATGATTCACTTTCATTATTTATGAGACTTGTCTCACTAACCCTCAGCAACGGTTCCAAATAATGATAGGAATCTGTCAGTGTAGGATTGTATTTCTCAAAACAATAACCACAGTTCCTGGAAATGTCAATATGTCAATTGAGGGTAACACATCTCTCAATAAACCAATATTTTGTAAAAACAAAACAAAATCTAAGGCAAAAAAAATAAATAAATAAAAAAAATCATGCACGGAAAACGGAAATTTGAGCTCCATGGAGCTCTTCTCTTGCAATGGCCAGCAGAAAAATTCCTGCTTCTTGCCAGACGGTGGAGACAGAAAGGCACAATTATGTTTTCCTCCAATTAAAAACCGTCAAACATTCAATATTTTAGCCCTTCATATTCATGAAATGCCATGAGAAAGGAGAGGACAGAAGTCAAAGCACTCATGTTACAGCAGAACCAAAAGTTGGTAATATAATGTGCAGAAAACTGAACCAAGGATAAATGAGGTCCTTGAGCAGTTCCATCCTGAACCCAAAGATTTCAACATTTGGAGCCAATCAAAGGCATTTCTGCACCACTGCTGAAGTCACCCTTTCACACACCTGCCTTTCAGCCCAAGGCAACTTCAAGAACAGAGGTGAAGATCAAATCCCTGCCTTCAGTTTCATGGCTTTGCATTTCCACCCAAACATCTCCTCATGTTCTTAGAGCCCAGTGTTAAGCAGATAAATTTTATTAACTATGTAGTTCTGAAAGCAGTTCTGTAGCTCTGTGAGATGTTGATAGAACCCCAGACTGGTTTGGGTTGGAAAGGAACCTCAAGGTCATCCCATCCCACCCTTGCCATGGGCAGGGACATCTTGCATTGTCCCAGCTCCAAACTCTGTCCTACTTGGACACTTTTACAGGGTTGTTTTTTTGTTTTTTTTTTTAAAAAACAATTTTTCCACGAAGGCTTTATCCCATCCAAATTTTTGCCCATGAAGGAAAACCAGTAAAGTTTACAAAACACCAGTCAGTCTGAGCCCAAAAGGAAACTGGTGAAGGGTTTTTTTTCAGATTCAACAGCAGTTTTAACTTATGGGTAGGAAAACTTGAAGTTGCTTCAAGTGATGCTTAAATTATCAGAAATGGAGAGACCATTTGCCACCTCTGAAATTTCAGGATGTTGAGATTTCTAGTACCCCAACTGGAAACATTAAACAAAAAAAATCAAAGGAAAGAAAAAAAACTTCTACAAATATGAAGTTCTACAAAAAAATGTATTGATTTGTGACAGGAATGTTCGACTAAAAAGCAAAAATCTTCTAAAGCACAATACAAAGAATATTAAAAGCACTAAAATTTCTGTTTCCCACTGCAACGCTCACATCTGTGTGTTGGGAATAGGGAAAATACAGCCTATCTATTTTGAAGAATATAAATTTATCACAACAGCTGTAAATCCCCACCCCTGACACAAACTACAAATAACTACGCAGCCCTCCCTAACAAATCATCTTGAATTTCATCTTTCCCAACCCAAAGACCATCCTGTTTGGCTGTTACTGTACATCTTTCTCCACCACTTGCATGGGACTTTGGTTGGAAGTGATCCACTTAGCCTGGAAAATTCCAACTTGTAGAGCAAAGATTATCAAAGCTGCGAGAGCTGATCTAAGAGAAAATTAAATAAACATACCGGCTTCACATGACACTACGTGCAGCACATAATGTTAAACAACAGGAGGTAAAAGTGCTAATTAAACAGTTTATATCCTTCAAAATGTACAATTTCCAATGATCAAGGAGCATGAATTAGGTAAGTAAATAGAAGGGAGCCTGGAATGACAGGCTGACACTCCGGGAGTGGCTGCGGGGTGACAGGGATCTGCCAAGCCACAGCACAGCCTCTCAAAGGGAGCTGCAGCAATCCTGCCCTTGGGAAAATCAAAGCCCAGGCTAAAGTGCACAACAGAGGAGGTGGGCTGTCTTCATCCCTAACAGCACGAGCCTCTGATCACAAGGCAACAGCAATAATTGGGTGGTTTCTCAGCAATCTCTACCACTCGGTCCTGAGAGCCATCGACATTCGGGGGCTCCTCCAGAGGCAGTGAAAAATGACAAAGGACATAAACATCAGAAGGCTACAGAGCTTGAGACATCAAGGGCTATAAACAACCAGGATGAGATGATTCCAGACACAAAACAACTGGAACAGCTCAGCCATTAAGGAGCACGTTCAGAGTGTCACCACCAGCCCTGAGTGCCAGAGGGTGTCAGCAAGAACAGACACAATTCTCACTGTGTCTCCCATCAGGAACAGGATAATGGGTTTCTGCTCTGTGAAGGACACTGCTGACCCAACTGGTCCAGAGACAGTCCTGACTCCTGTCTTGCTGCTCACAGAACACTAGGAAATAAATCACAGAATATCCTGAGTTAGAAGGGATCCACAGCATGATCAAGTCTGACTCCTGGCCCTGGTCAGGAAAATGCCAAAAATCACACCACGTGTCTGTGTTGTTCTTCCTATTGTCCCTTTTCTTTTCTGTTCTTCAGGTATCTCCTGTTGCTTCCTCTGATTAGAAACAATTCTCCAGCTTTCCTTTAGAAACAATCTTTCCCCTAAAAAAGTGTCATTCCTGACACAGCTGAGTCTGGATGAACCCAAGTCCATCACACTCTCAGTGCTGAAGTTCCACCTACCCTCCTACTTGCTCTGCTAAAATTTTATATTACATTTGTTCACTCATCTCAAATACTGACAAAGCCCCATTCCTTCACCACTCCAAATATCCTTTCATCCCTCAAATACATCTCTGTTGCTTCCTCCAAAACCTTTCTCTTACTCAATACTCCATCACCTGTTTTATTCCCATTCTCTCTCCTCATGGCCAACTCAATGCCCTCAACAACTAACTCCACAGCTGCCTGCCCCTGCATTTGCCCACGAGTGTCACTTCTGCAACAAGGGCACCCAAAACCACCCAGTCCCTGCCTTATCAACACCCTGCTTCCAGCTGGGTGACCACACATCTTCCTGGGCCTGTGGAAACCTTCCCCAGCCACCTCCCAGTCCTGCAGCTGACACCAGGTGAACTTTTCTCTCCACCATTCCAACCCCCCCACATTTCGGTGCCAACGAAGTGCAGCGGGCAACAGACTGAACCAAACCTGCTGTTTGCCACTAAACTTGCAGCTTGCAGCTGCACTGACAAGATTTCACGAGTGACAGGAGCCGTATTTATCACAGAAACAAATAGGAAAGCCCAAATGAGAGAATTAATCTCCCTCCTGCACATATGTTCCCTTCCCCAGCACTGCACACACGCAGAGCATCGAGTTTGAACATGGGCTGGCACACCTATCAATCCCCAGCAAACTTATCGTGAAGCAATCAGAGCTTAATTAAAGGCAGAGAGAGGTCAATATGTTCATATGCAAGATGATTCACTATGATGTCACTTGGGTACAATCAATTAAAATGCACAGAATATTTTTTAAATGGGAAAACCTGAGTGGGGAGCCTGTTGTCTACCCAAAGGTTTTGCTATGCTTTAAAAGCTTCATTTAAATATTTTTTTCGCCTTATTTATATGCACAAAAGTAAGGGTTATATCAGATATTCATAGGTGATTTAGATGATTGATACCAATTTCTCTTCATAATATGACTAGCAAATAAAAAACACAGCGGTTCTCATATAAAAAAATAATGTGTGACAAGGTTTCCTAAAACATTTCTATTTTGGACCTCACAAGCTAAATTGCTTTTGCTGGCCCCTTCCACCTCTCAGCATGGTTGACAGACAAATTGATCGAAACATCGGAAAATAATATGCTTGCAAAATTTCTCTGGGTGAGTTTTCAGTCTTTTGAATTTTTCATACCAGAACAAAATGAAAGATTGCCTCCTTGATTTTTCCTCCATTATGCGTCCCCATCTTATGTACTACAGGAACATACAATACTTCAAATAGCAGCAATACATTGTAAACAAAATGTAGAACATTTTTCATAGAACACCCAAGCCGTGCGAAGTTAAAAGACTGGGTAGCAGGAATCTTTGCCCTGCAGATTATGTTGTTCAATTATAATGAATTCATACATTTGAAGTTGCCTTAGGGCCTCTCATTAGACTTAGGGGTGTTTATTACAGGAAATATTGCTTGTATCATTTAAGAAGCAAGAAGGCTGGATGATTTGATTAGAAATGTTGACAGTTGAGGTGTGTAAAAAATATGTCATTCACCCACATTTTCCCCCCACTTTAATATTAGGATCCTTCATTTTTTATGAATTCTTTAACCCCTTCCTCCCTTCCCCACAGCCCACGGCACAGGCCACGCTCAGCATCGCTGGTTCTTCACCAGGAGCTGCTGTGTGACACCAGCCCGTGTTTCCATCTGGCAACTGGAGGAGAACACAACCATTCCCATTCCCATCAGCATCCCCATCTTCATCCCCATTCCCATTCCCATCAGCATCCCCATCTGCATCATCCCAATCCCCATCTTCATCCCCATTCCCATTCCCATCAGCATCCCCATCTGCATTCCCATTCCCATCAGCATCCCCATCTGCATTCCCATCTTCATCCCCATTCCCATTCCCATCAGCATCTTCATCTGCATTCCCATTCCCATCTCCATTCCTTCTCCCATTCCCATCTTCATCATCCCCCTACTATTCCGATTCCCATTCCCATTCCATCCCCATCCCGATTTTCCCATCCCCATCTTCATCTCCATCCCCGTTCCCATTCCCATCCCCATTCCTATTCCTGTTCCCATCCCCATTTCTATTCCCATCCCCACCCCTGCTCCCATTCCCATCCCGTCCCCATTGTTGATCAGAAAGCTACAGGAATAAATAAATAATTGTTATTGTTTGTTCATTTCTTTTTTCTTTTTTTTTTTTTGGTGGAAAATGGATCAGTATTTTCATACTCTTGAAGGGGAACATGAAGCACTTTTAATTCCTGTACTGTGCCAACTGACCTCAAAATGTGCTTTAGGTGATGAATAATTGCAAGAAAAATAATTAATTTTTGGAAAAACTCTTGTGAAACCCTCTAGTTTGAGCATTAACATCCACAAACTTGCAGTAATTTTTACAACAGCTTGAATTCATGGAGTGGTTACTACCATTTTATCAACTTTCATTATTATTATTTTATTAATTTGGGCTTATGCATCCCTGAAAACGAGCGTATGAAGCGTGCATATAAAATCATGCAACAAACCCATTAAGTAATTATAAAAACACAGATAAAAATACTCCACTTCAGGGTCTACCTTGTTTATTATCTGAAGTCTGCCAAACTCAAATTTGGTTTCCATTTTCCACAGGAAGTTAAGCCAGGGAAATTTGACTTAAACACAGCTTTAGTTTGAGAAATAACTTAAAATGTGTATTTGAGGAGCAAACAAAGCTCTTACAGATCCTTTTGACTTTGGATCTGATCGCACCACCATTTAAAAGGACTAAAATTTTTTTTAAAAAACTCTCCAAAGTGATGTATTTGCATATTTGTATTGTATTTATATGTATTTAAATGAGACCCAAGTGATTGCAGAGGTAGGGACGTTCTTGTTAACAGAGAGTTAAAGAAACATCAATGGGGTTGAAAGTAATTAGGCTAAAATATGTGATGTATAATAATAATAATAAACTTGGATGGATTTCTGACATGACCAGTAAGTGCTTTCCTCCTCCAAGGACCTGGTATTTGCTATTTCATCCTGTCTGCAAAATATCACGGAATGGTGACAGTTTGAAGCCAAATTTCATTTTACTACCACAAGTCAACACAAACTAGACTTAACAACTCATTTCAGTAGTGATTTGCCATTTTTGTTTAGTTTATTTAGCCACTAATTAGACCCAAACAAATAGCTTCCATTGAAACAGAAGTATTTTTAACAGATATTTATATTTTTACTGCATTTAAATCCTTCACATCTCTCCTCCAAATAAAATGTAATCACATCTCCAAAGGCTTGGGAAAAAAATTTCAATTTTTGATGATTATTTTACATTCAGGTATAGAGCAGGGTCAGAAATTTGTTTTCAAAGGGGAGGTCAGATGTGTTTAGGACTCACATCCTTTGCATTAAGAGACTCCCCTCTCTCCCACAGGTCCAAAGCCCTTCCCAAGTTGCTAATCTGCATTTAAAGACCCTTCCACCCCTTAAAACACTTAACTAAATACTTGAAGGTGTTAAACCCACAAGCTGCCTCCTATCTCCAAATATCTGCAGAACTAACAGTGGCATTCTTAAGTTAGGAGCAACAAATACTGGAAAACCTCCACAATTTGGCTTCCATATCTCTGAATTGGTATTTCAGTGACAGATGTTTGTTGCGGCAAAAACCTCTGTCAGAACAAAATTAGGTGATCTATCATTTTAAGATATGGTCTTCATATACTGTTTACTCGAAGATATCACTTGCCTCAAGCCAATTTTGACCAAGAACATTTTGTGATATGGAAGTGATTTGTATATCATCATTTTTGTGATAAATGTAGCTCTTGAACACAAAATAACCCACTATTCCACAGTATTACAGTTAAAACTCCTTCCCCAGTAAATCTGTACTACTGCTTTTATTACTACAAAGATACTGTATCTCGACTCCAATGCATTTCCCATTTTTATTCAGGAAATAAGGATTGCCTGGTTCCCTGCTTTTACAGCAGGGGAGCTTGGGCCTGGCCCCCTGTTCCACAGCAGAGATGCTCCTCCAGTTTTGGGGGGCACAGGAGGAGCACAGCACCCACCACGACCCCATTTTGTATTTTTTTTTCAGCAAACGGGGCCAGGGGAACACAAAGAGATGCAAAACATCTTCCAAAGAGAGTGCCCACAGGCAGGGCCTGTCCTAGTTTTCAGGAAGGTCCAAAATGAACCATTTAATTTAACTATTTGAACATTATTTTAGGTGCCTCCATCCCTCCTTCTGATTCACGGATGATGGGAATAAACCAGCCACCTCCACCCCATCTCCAGAAGGGCAGGAGGGAGACATAAACCAACCAAAAAGGGCTAAAAAACCACCATAAACCAAAAAGGCTGAGACAAATCACAGGTGGAGGTGGATGAGACAGAACAAGGACGTTCCAAGGGTCTGAGTAACCATCACTGGAGCTGAACAAACCACATTAAATGGAGTTGAGGAGTTCCCATCACCTCACCTTCTCAGGTGCACCGTGAGCTTGACAACTGATTTGGACCATAAATTATTAAATAAGCCACTGAATAACCATAATTTAGTAATGATCTCCAGCCACTACGAGCCCCAGGTTTATCTAAGCCAGTCTTAGGTTTAAATCCTTGCCAGGGAATGGCTGTGCCTCAACAGGTATTTATTTTACCACATGAGGAAGAACAGTCTGCCACCCAACATCCTTTCTCGTGCAACTGTGTGTACAGAACTTACTAACAAGATGATTTTTGTGCTATTTTACTGACAAGTGCCCAACTTGCTGCCTGGTAAAGGAAAGCTGGACAGTTATTCCCCTGGAATTTTGCTATAATGGAGAGATCAGCTCAAGTATAAACTGATCATCTGATTCCTCTCTTCAGAGCATCTTCCCCTGGGATCACCTCCAACCTACACCAGGCTTGGTCTCCAAAAATTCCTCCTCTGCTCACCTGCCATGCACCTCTACTTATGGGAACAGTCCTGGCTTTAATGGGATGTCCTGGCTGGGAATATCCAGCATTTCCTTTGATAAAACTAAAAGGCACCTTTCTGTTTTCCCTGGCTCCTGACATGTCTCACATCCTTCCCTGCTCTTCCAGAGGAAAAAGGGCTGGGAATAGAGGAAAAGGGCTGATCAGGCAAAATGCCTCTTCCCAAATGGATGGGGTTGGCAGTGGGAAAAGTGGGATCTTCCTGAGACTCACTGCTCACCAGCAACAATGAGAAACTGCAGAACACTCAGGCCAGGGGAACAGATTTTGCCATTTTTTAGCATTAATTCCAGCACACAAAGACAAGACTGACCCTGTACTCTTCCAAAAGCAGAAGTTCAAGCACTCAGAACGCCTCACATTAAAAAAAAAATTAATTGTTTTAGAGTCTGAGGATGAAAATTGGTATTACAAGAGTATATTTACAAGCAGACTCCTTCCTCACTCTACTTCAATTTCAAAGTCTTCCCCCCTGCAGGATTAGCAACAAACACACCATGCAAAAGGATTCTTTTGTTAGTATAATTTCAGGCTTGCTGGTGTAGTGTGAGCCAATTTTCCTTCTGTTTTCAAAGTTTGCAGAAAAATGTGTATATCACATCCTCTGATCCTTTCTCTTGTTGAGATCAATATGTGCAAGTCCTCGCAAAAGGGAAATTCTCCTTCACAGCTGCTCCGTGGCTTCAATGAGAGAAATTACAGGTACAGAGCTCTAAAATCTGCCAGGATGTGCAGAAATTGTAAATTTTGAAAGTAAATCTTAAAGCATGTGTTAAAGGCGTGAAAGGAAACGTAAATCTTTCACCAGAGGAAAAATCTGGAGTTTTTACTTCACAGGGACTTTTGCCCATAGTTAGTTTGCATCTGTCACAACTGCCTAAACCAACAATTATTTCTTCTTGCTATTACATCAAAAACCCAACCAAGACACCAGGATTTGGCCTACAGCAATGCAACCATTGAGAGGAATTTTTGCCAGGGTTCAATTTGCATGATAAACTGTTGTTAACAGATACCATCTGTTTTTAAATTTAGTAAAAGGGCCCATATTATACAGCTCATTACAAATATTAGTAACTCTTAGACAACGACTCTTGTAGAGTGTGGGTTGGAGCTAATGAAGTAGAAAGCTTAAACAACAAATCATTTACAAGTTTTTGTACAGTAGTTCTAATGGAGGGAGTTTATAATCAAAGGAAAATGTAATCACTTATGTTAAGCAGTCCATGGACTTAGTCAATGTAGCACAAACAGCCATTATGCAAAATTATGACATTAAAGGGAAAAAAAGACTATTGCAGACTTTGCATTTTACAGTGTCTGCTACACAGACTAATAACTTGGAGAGAATTAAACAGGTGAGGCTCCTCGCTTCCAAAACAGCGTTTTTCCATCAAAAAATCCAAAAGATATTCAACCTGGCCTGAGATTTGCTGCCCTGAATTAGACCTGACACTGGTAACAAAGGGGATTCTGTAATGGACATGGGCTCTCACAATGCAGTGCATTAATGGGCATCATGGTGAACATAATCTGTCAGGAACGGTCACAATAAAGATGTTCTCCTGATTAATGTTCCACTAGGCCTGTGCTTAATAATTTATATAATTTGTATTAACTTTCAAATTGCCATCACTGTGGTGGACAAGGCAAAACACACAAACAATTCAATATAGTAATTTCACCCAGGAAAACATTTTACGTGGCAATTAAAACTGCTGGGTTCATACAGGAGTAATCGTTCAGGATTTACAGAGATGAATTATTGTGAGGCAAAACTGCATATTTAAACAACATAATAAGAAAATTCTTCTAAGAGGTCATAAATACTTTATAAATTACATTAATATTGGTGTTTGGTATTACTGCATTTATATTCTTACAGACTGTGTACTTAAATATTATTCCCATAACAATGTACGATTCTATAAAATTAACAAACTTTTAAAATTGTGACAGTCTGCCCTAGAAAAGCGTCTCCATTAATTTTTCTGTACTTTGAATGAGGAAATAGTAATGTTACAGTAGTAAAAAATGGTCACTGTGCATTTCTTCACCTAATCCTTGTTTTTATACATGGAATTCAGCACATTGCACAGCCAGGATGGTGGGTATTGGTCAAGAATATCCTATGCTATCCTATCAGGATGATTAATGAAGGCACCTTTTTCACAGAATGTCAGACTCTGCCTTTTTAACAACTGACCTTTCATAGAATACTACTGAACTCATAATTCCACTTTTGTTCAGTTTCTTATTAGTGGAGTTAAAATTAATACTTATGGGAATGATGGCTAAGGTGATGCACAGTAAATCTTGGAGCACATCAACCTTCTGCAGCGGCTACCAAAGGAATAGTACCTGCATTTGTCTACTCCAATAGCATAAGTATTCCAGTAAAACTCTGTGTCCTTTCAAAAGACAAATTAGGTCAATATTCAACCCTCTTTCAAGCACAAAGCTGTAAATATGGAGAGAAAAGTTCAGAATCCTCACAAAACAGTTCCTACTGTACACGGAGGGGGTGTTCATCCTGCTGCACTGCTTGAAACTTCCAGGAGGACAGGGATTTTTTTTAGGAGACATTTTAGCCACACAGCCTGGGAGCTACAGGGACTCATTCCCAGTATGGCCACATGCAGCTCCATGCCCTAAAGGACACCTCTTACAGTTGGAAAAACAGCCCTGTGCTGTGCCAGCACAAGGATTTGGGGGAAGGCACCAATGTGATGAAGATAATCTTAGTTTGGAATCCACCACAGTTGTCCCAGGTGAACAAAAGCCCCAATTTCTTTTGAGGTGTTTTGCACTCACCTTGCTGTTCCTGTGCTGTCACACATTAACTGTTCATTTATTGCCACCCCAAAACGCCAAAAATGAATGCTGAATCAGCAAATTCCCAGGTGCCACTGATGCAAAAAATTTTCCCTTTTCTATTTTCAGACTCTGGGCTGTTTCAGGGGCAGTTCTGGGTTCATATTCAGTGCTCCTGAGCTCTCTGCACACAGCAGGCACACAAAACAATTCCTTCTCCACCTTGGCACCAAGGACAACTTTCAGCCCCAGAACAAAGCCAAGGGGGAAGGCAGAAGGCAAAGCAAGGAGGATGGAGCTGCCTAAGCTGGAGCTGGAATTGCACAATGAACTCCAAGGTGTTGATGAAGCAGAACTTCTCCAAGTGTCAGCCCTGGTGGCCGGGTGTCCATTCTGTGCCCATTTTGGGCTGCCCTTGGGTGTGTCCCAGCCGGGCTCTGGTGCTGCCCAGGTGTGCCCAGGGAGGCCTTGGAATAAATCCCCAATTTCTCCTTCTGCTCTGCCTGGGCTCTGCTCCAGCTCAGCCTCCAGAAGGTATCAAGGGAATGGCTTTAAACTGACAGAGAGCAGATTTAGGTTGGATTTTGGGCAGGAATGGGCAGGGTGGGCAGGCCCTGGCACAGGGTGCCCAGAGCAGCTGTGGCTGCCCCTGGATCCCTGGCAGTGACCAAGGCCAGGTTGGACATTGGGGCTGGAGCAGCCTGGGATGGTGGGAGGTGTCCCTGCCATGGCAGGGGGGGCACTGGGTGATCTTTAAGATCCCTTCCAACCCAAATCAGTCTAGGATTCTGTGATTCTAAGACACCTGAACAAAAGCAGCTCAAATAAAACACACTGGAATGTGTTTAGTTCCAGGAGAAAAACACTAAAAAAAGTGTATGAGCTTAACTCTTCAGTAAAGACATTCATTAACACAACTGGCTGTATTTTTATGCCTGTTTAAAACCCTGCCACCAACTCTTTCCCCTCATCTCTATACATTAACATTCCTAAACCCCAAAGCCACAAGCTCCAGACAGTTTCCTATCCTTGAAGGCATTTTAAGATGATAAAGATGGGAAATGTTTTATTGGTACACCAAGATCAAAATCCACGCTCTGGCAGCGTGGGAGCTGATGTCAAACACTTAAGACCTCACACAACTGGCAGCAATTCTGTTGTAAAAAGTGCAGTAACAGCAGCAAACTGCAGCTTAATTCTGCTCTGCACATTCATTGGCATTCATGTGAGGTCCGTTCACATCCATTACGAGGAGAGGCATCTGCATTATGGCTAAATATTGCATCTTGCAAACAGAGCAGCGTTTGTGCTGCTTCAGCCCTTGCAAACCAAAAAGGCCTTCACCCTAAATGAGGTTTCCAGAACAAAGGTAAAAGACATTGGATGGATTTTAACCTCCCCTTAGAACTCAGGGTTTTTTTGTGAGGTCAACTGTGGCATAATTTAACTGTTCCATTACTGGAGACCTGAAAGCTGCTCCATGACTGGAGGCATCCAGCCATGCATTACATTAATATCTATGGATTGAAAAATAAACTCCTCCAAAAATATTATTTTTTTTTTCCCCAAAATACATTTTACTCCTATTCCTAAAGAAAAAAAAAAAAAATTCCTTCTCCTTTCAGGCTCAAGAAGTGCCTTCACACCAGGAGAAGGATGGGTGTTTTCCCTGCACAGCAAACAACATTTCACAACTTTATCATGGTTGAACATTCAGAAGTTGCCAGAGAAAAGAATCACCTCTGAAAAGCAGGAAAAATGTACTGAAATAATGAGTCATGTTCACTCGAGATGGGAAGTCATTCCTTAACAAGACTCCTAATTTAGAAGTGCAGGGTGAATAAAAAGGTATTTCCCAATTAATGCTCACAGATGTGTCTTCTGCAGCCCAAAACAAAGCAAACCTTCCAATTCTGCCACGGCCACTCTGACAGAGCCTGCAAAGAGTTCCCTTGGTCATAAATCATCCTAATTACTATGGAATTTTGATAACAAGTGATAGACCTGAAAGAAATGTATGGAGTGAAGACAAAGTTACAATGTGAATGCAGACAAAGCAAAAAGGTAATGCAAAGAAGTGGAAGGATCAATAGGGTTTATTTCATTATTTCTGCAATGCTAATATGTAATAGACTAGTAAATGAGTGCTCCTTCTGAAGGTGCTTCTCAAGATTTCCATAAAACTAAGAATTAAGATGCAGCAAGTTTATGGAATAAATATCAGTAAGTAAGTGACAATAATTCTGCAATACCTCCAATGATCCAGATGCTACAGCCAGCCCAAAGCAGCCCTTCATTGCCACTCCTGTACAAGTTACAAATATTAAAGAGCAACAAAAAACCCCAGCAAATCTTTAGTCCTAAAAATCCCTAAAAGTGACCGTCTGGGTGATGCTGCTTTCAAAGTGTGAAATTTTACCATAAAAGCAATTTTGTAGCCTATAAAAGAATTCAATATTCTAGATCCACATCAGAGGGAAGCTCAGTCTGCCTCATCCCAGATGTGAACACAGTGCTATCAACAAGTAAAAAGTGTTATCAACAACGTGTATTTTTGTTTTCCTTCAGCTCTGTTATACCTGGGGGTTGTTTGTTTGGCCACTTGACTTTTTTTACTGTAATTTATCCTCACTTCAGACAACAGACTCCGTGTTCATTTTCAAATTACCTGCACACACTGGAAATCACACCTATCAGGAAGGTTTTTTGTTCCTGTCTGCGTTTGTTTTGCTGCAAGTCTTATGAAAAAGGATTCCAAGACGTATTTCCCAGAACAGGCAGGAAGCGGGACACGCTATCCCAACCCTGAGGATATCCTCTGTTCCACACTGGGACATAAATCTCAAAGCCCAAAGGATTTCTGCATCAATGAGGAGCATCTGGACAAGCTCAGAGTCACAAGCAATATTACCCAGCCTGCAGAGAACTTCTGACCTGCAGGAGCTGAGAGGTGATCCCGACCATGACCGACAGGAAAACGGAGCGGAGGAAAACGAGGATCTGCTTTGACACATCCAGAGCAGCAGAGGCAGAAAAGCCTCCCAAAATATTCAAGAAATCAATAAAAAAAAACCCCACAGACGACTGCATCCACCTTGGTTTGTCATCCCTGCTACCAGGAGCAGAAGAAATTAAAGAAAACCTGGCTGTTTCAAAGAATTCAGGTAGAGGTGGAGAGAGCCAAGACAGTCGACCAGGTCAGTGTGGACTTTGGAATTCCAGAGGGACAAACAGAAGACATTTTCCATATTCTTCAGGTGTCCACTTAAAATTAGGACAAACTCTTCACAGAGGTGAAGAACATTCATGAGTGTGAAGAATGAGTACTTCCAAATTACTGAGGTATTACAGCTCAGATTGCTTTAATAGGAGCAGATTTATATTTATGGCCAAGTTTCATACAGCGTTTAAACTTTCCACAACTCCTCCCCCAAGTCAGACCATTGAACTTGAAGAGTTTAAAAAATAAGGCAGGCAATATTTTCCTATTTCCTTTGTCCATACACCCAGCCATCTCCACACCAGGATATTTAATATAGCTATCCAGCTGAAAGCTTTTGGTCAGCACAGTTGGATTTTATATATTAATAAAATCAAAGAAACACAAAATTGTTAAGGCTGGAAAAGACCTTTAAGATCATCAAGTCCAACCTCAACCAGCACCACCACGTCCACCTTTAAACCACATCTTCAAGTGCCACATCCACATGGCTTTTGAAGACTTTCAGGGATGGTGATTCCATAGTTTCCTACAGCATCCCGTACCACGGGAGCTCTGGGTCTGGTGACCATCAAATCCTTGGTGTCTTTCCATGATGCTTCACCCACCAATAAATGCAGGGGTCTCTTGGCCATGAGAATTCCTAGGGAACACCAGGATTTGATTGATGTTCCCACCCAGGAACCACCACTCTTCCAAGGAGACTTGTTCTCCTGGATACAACCCTGACCCCACTCTTGGGAACAATGCAGACATTTCCTATTGCAGCAGGAATGTCTAGATGAGCTTCTGTCTTAAAGGGAACGTTCAAGGCCTCTCAGTGATTTCAATGCCTCAAATAAAAGACTTGGAGTATCAGTTTATTGCCCAGCTAAACAATCCCGGATGGACAATCTGTAGATTCTAAATTTTACTAAGGTAGGCAGCATAGCAGCTTGGAACTGAAACATACCACAACATTTATTCGTGTGGGTCGATGAATGTGGAAAACACCTCATCTTGCTGAAGGTTTTCCTTCAAATTCTGGACAGCCTTTCCACCTGGAGCAGAAAGCAGTCAGCATTTTCCCAACTAAAATTCTGTCAGCAAGTGCTGGACACTGTTCCTGACCACGGGAACCACGCTGGCAGCAGCTACCCAGCATTTCCATGATCAAATCTGAGTGTGTGTGTGTCCATGTGGAACCAGCAGCTGCACGGGAGCACCTACAAAACAATAAACTCCTGTGCCCTGGCGGGCTGTGACACTGATGGAGCATCGCCAGCAGCAGGATACTCAGAGAGGCTGTTCATCATCATCACCTGAGCACAAGCAAAACCCAACTGTGGGATGATAAAGCCAGGGGGACGGGCATCAATAAAGCACAGGAAAAACAAATGACAGGAAAACAACTGACTGGGAACTTAAAGGACAAAGTTTCCAACTTAATCTCATTATTTCTTGCTCTGAGCTGGCAGAAGGAAAGTCCTCTGCCACAGCCTGCAGACGATTCTGACTTCAGGGCTAAATCTACATTATGATGACAATAACAGAAAAATAAAACATGGTATAAAAGTCTATTAGCACGAGTGACAATTTACATATATCAGTAGCCTATAGTAATAAGCCTCTCAAAGGTCAAAATTAACCAAACAAATTGAGAAATGTTCCTAACCTCATCTGATCAGCTGACCACGACAGTTATTCAGAAACTGAGAGGCAATCAAAAAGTTTTTATCACCAGCAAGTGCCCATTTTAACAAGCAACAAGGTAATAATGAGTATTTATCGCTTGAAGAATTTATGTGCACTAAACAGCTTTACATTTTTCAAAAGCCAACAGGAATTTATTTCTTACCCAGAATCAGTGAGAACCAGCAAAAATGAGTTGGTGGGGTCGATCTACAAGAGGTACATCCTTGAAATTACTTTCATTTAACAAATAAGCCTTTTAAGGAATTTTGGTAAGTCAGATTTAAGGAAGGCAAATACTGCAGGCTCCAATGAAACCATCCCAACCCCGGATGGATGGAACAGCTCCTGTTTATTCCTGGTGAAGAGAAGACAACTCCCCATCCCAGGGCGAGGCACCTCACATCACTGCCAATCTCATCAGACTCTGAACACTCTGACAGAAAATGAGAATGAGATGTGAGATGGAAACAGCACTAAATGTTTAATATGATCAGCAATTCACAATTATTTCTTAAGTGTCTTTTCCCTGATAACTTTTTCCACTGCATGATCTTAGTGAGAAGATAATGGGAGATGCTGTTTTTGAATAAGTTATATATTTCCCCTGCTTTACTTCAACCTCACAATGCCACCATTATTAATATTTTTTCCTCCACAAAACAGCAGTAGCCTTCCAAAGAAAAAGTCCTTGACCAAAATATCAGAGGATATTAAACTGAGAAGTGATCTACTGATGCAAATCATTAAATCTATTTGCATTTGCTTACTGAACCCTAACACAGAAATTAAACTACATAGTGTGGGAAAAGAGCTGGTTTTGCATGGTTAAAAGGAGACATCTTGGAAGATCCGAGCTCTATGTCATTAATTTTCCTTCTTCCCCTCATTAACAAGTAAAATGTTTTCACTGCTTGAAAAGTTTTAATAAATAGGAAAAAGCAGGGCAGCTGACATAAGTTTTTAATGTAATATACAAGAGCTTTTAATATTTTTACATATATTAATGTAAAAGCTAAAAATAAATGTTAAAAGGTTACATTTGTGAAGAAAGAAAAATGGCATTTACAGTTACAGGGTAAGGTTTTAGAATTTAACTCTTTCTCTCCCAGCATGGGGTGCTGAGGAGCATTTGCCATTTCCCTGAAAATCCCTGGAACTGCAGAGATGAGTCACTGCAGAAGCACCTGGGGGTTAAGGACACACATTCCCTCCCAGCTCTGAGCTCCAGGGTGATTTACTGGGCTTTGTCCTACCAAGTCTTAAATTCTTTTTATAGAAGGAATTACAGGAGGCATTTTAAGAACAGCAGTAATTAGCACAAGCACTGGCAGGGTGAGTGAGACCTTTGGGTTTCACTGAAATGTGGGAGCCAAAGCGGCCAGGGAAGACCAAGAACTGCTGCTGCCAACTCCAGCTGGAGCTGGGAAAAGCCAGCCAGCAGCAAAAAGCCAAGAGCATCCCAGGATACATCCTGAGGAGTGCGACCAGCAGCTCTGGGGAGGGGATTCTCCCCCTCTCTCCTTGAAAGAGTCCTGGAGAACTGTGTCCAGACCTGGAGCTGCTGGAGAGAACCCAGAGGAGGCCATGGAGCTGCTCCAAGGGCTGGAGCCCCTCTGGAGCCAGGCTGGGAGAAATGGAATGTTCACCTGGAGAGGAGAAGCTCCAGGGAGAGTTCAGAGCCCCTGGCAGGGCCTGAAGGGGCTCCAGGAGGGCTGGAGAGGGACTGGGGACAAGGGATGGAGGGACAGGACACAGGGAATGACTCCCTACTGTCAGAAGGCAGGGCTGGGTGGGATTTTGGGAAGGAATTCCTGGCTGGGGGTGTGGGAAGGGGTTGGGCTGGAATTCCCAGAGCAGCTGTGGCTGCCCCTGGATCCCTGGCAGTGCCCAAGGCCAGGTTGGACATTGGGGCTGGAGCAGTCTGGGGCAGAGGGAGGGGTCCCTGCCATGGCAGGGGGGCACTGGATGAGCTGGAAGGTCCCTTCAAGCCAAAGCCATTCCATGATTTCTGCTGGGCAGTGACCTACAGCACTGACCTGATGTTTTCAAACCTGGAATATGAACGTGGCCAAAGCTGTGCCTGAACACCAGAACCCCAGCCCCAGAACACAAAGCCCTGCTGCTCAGTTGGGCTGTGTCTGTAACCCTCGTGGTTGGCCAAGGCTCCTAAACCAAAACCTTGTAACAGCACAGTGCTCACCTTTTACAGGGCTGACATTTTAAAACAGCAAAAATAACAACAAACTGTATTAGATGTTATAACTTGTGCAGACACCCACTTGAAAACACCACAAATATGACTCTTTCTTTCTAGTGTGGAAGATGTAGAGATATAATAGTGCTGAAAAATGATTCCACCAAAGAGGAGTGGGAGGATTTGTCTATGCAGCATCACCTCCTCGAGAAATTTCACAGAAAATAAATCCTTTCCTGATGCCCTGCCCTGTGCTGTGCCACAGATTCAGTGCCTAGTGTGTCTTTACTAACACCAGGAGTAATTCAGGCCAAGAGTGGAACCTTTCCACATCTCGTGCCAGAGGTAGATTAATGCAGTGGTGCATTTTTCCATTGCAAATCCTTGCTATAAGGATGGGAAAATGGGCTGCATAATGACATGGATTATGTTTCTATTATGTACCAGAATTAGTGGGTGTTTGGAATATTGCAACTCTTCATCCTGGGTTTCCTCCCTGACTTCTGGTGGTCCTCAAAAAAGATTTAGATGCATACATAATGCTGGGAATAATTTAAAGTCACAGGGGTGTTTTGAGATTAAAAAGAAGGGTGTGAGCACAGACACACCTGGATGTAGATGACAGGAATCCTTCCTGCAGCCCTCCTTGAGGGAGAGAACTGAACCACAGAAGTGTTTTACTGACAGGTGTCTGGAAGAGCAACCTGGAGAGCCCTGGCTACAAAATGCTGTGATTGGAGCAAAGTGCAGGGTTTGAGGAGAACCAGCATTGCAGGGGTTTGTAGAATCCCAAATGGTTTGGGTTGGAAGGGACCTTAAATCTCACCCAGTGCCCCCCCCTGCCATGGCAGGGACCCCTCCCACTGTCCCAGGCTGCTCCAGCCCCAATGTCCAACCTGGCCTTGGGCACTGCCAGGGATCCAGGGGCAGCCACAGCTGCTCTGGGAATTCCAGCCCCACCCTGCCAGGGAACAATTCCTGCCCCAAATCCCAGCCAGCCCTGCCCTCTGGAGCCATTCCCTGGCTCCTGTCCCTCCATCCTTGTCCCCAGCCCCTCTCCAGTTTCCTGGGGCTCCTTCAGGCCCTGTGAGGCCACCCTGAGCTCCCCCCACCCTTCTCCTGTGCAGGTGAACAATTCCAGCTGTGCCAGCCTTCCCTCCCAGCACAGCTGCTCCAGCCTCTGATCATCTGCTGCCTCCTCTGGGCTGGCTCCAGCAGCTCCAGCTCCCTCCTGGGCTGGGCAGGGCTGCAGCTGGGGGCTCACCTGGCCACAGGGACACAATCCCAATCCCAATCCCAATCCCAATCCCTTTCCTGCTGCCCAGGTTGGGGATCAGCCCAGGGCATAGGAGATCTCTGGGCTGTGAGTGACCGTGGCCAGCTCATGTCCAGCTTCTCCTCCACCAAAAAATCTGCACTTTTACTTCATGTCTTTGCACAGAGCCCTCAAAGGCTTCTCTGCCAAGATTTCAGGAGAAAACCACAACTGAAGACTTGCAAAACCCACCTCTATCTGAATCTTGCAATGCTGCCTGTGACCGATAATAGAAATGCAGCTGTGCTGTCAGGGAAAGTAACACAGCTAAAGTCTAGTATTGATTACAGTGGAGTTGCTCAAGATTCACTTCAGCTTCAGTGAGAGAGGAACAGGGGTTTTGCTAATCATACAGAATTAAATTCACCAGCCAGACCTGACAGTAAAACTTTGCCCACAAACCATTTCTAAAACTATGTGAAACCACATCTTTGAGTTGTACTACATGTCAGGCTAAACTCTAAAAACATGCAGAACGTTATTTTGTTTCAGTTTTGGAAACACCACTTCCAATAAAAAGTTTCCTTAGCTTGATGCAGCATAAACAATCTGCAGCATCTCCACAAGAAACTATGAAAAACCCTAGCCCAGTTTATTTTTAATAAAAGGAGGACTATGCTATATAATAACTCTTCCTGCCACATCCATTGAATCTGCTGAAATAAAGATTGATGCCTGGATATTTGTAGAGACTTCTACCAGAGAAGGTAATATTTCTTTTTTCCTTTCTTTCCTGTTTTTTAAAATGCACTTTCCTGTTATTTTGAAGTAATTTGAAGTAACAAGCATCATCTCCCTATTACCCAGGCATCTGCATGTTTTGTTTCCACGACAAGTGGCAGAAAACTCAATGAGATTTGTGAGAGCTGTGTGCCACAAGATAAAAGATATTCAGAAATGAAAGGTTTTGAGAGAGAAACATTTATGTAAGAGTCGCTCATCAGTATGAAAACCAATGTTGTCAGCACTGGGAGGGGTTAAAAGACTAAAATCTCATGTGGATTTGAAGGAACATCACCCAGATGAACCAGGTTCTCTCTGAGCCAAAGCAGCACCTTGAAGGTTTTAGGAACAAGGTACATCAGAAGTAAAGAACAGGTGGGAGTGGTTGCTGGATTTGCCCACAGTCACAGGTGCTGTAACACAGAATCCTGGAGTTGGTAAAGTTGGAGAACACCCCCAAGATCATCAAATCCAACCATCAACCAGCACCACCAACCACTTCCTCAAGCTTGAACCCACCCTATTCCAAAGCTTGACAACCTTTTCCATTAGAAGTCTTCTCCCAATTTTCACCCTGAGCCTGCCCTGGGCCAGCCTGAGGCTGTTCCATCTCCTCCTGTCCCTGTTCCTGGGAGCAGATCCCAAATGCCCCCGGCTGTCCCCTCTGTCAGGGAGTTGTGCAGAGCCACAAGGGCGCCCCTGAGCCCCCTTTGCTCCAGGATGAGCCCCTTCCCAAATCCCTCAGCCCCTCCTGGGGCTCCAGCCCCTCCCCAGCTCCATTCCCTTCCCTGTTCCCACTCTCCATTTAGAGCTCATCCCAACCCGTTAATTTCTTTACCCCAAGAATGTTCTCTGGCTCATATCCTGTACCATTTTAAAGAGAAAATCTCTGGTATTACACAATAATCAAGGAAGAACTGAATGAGGAAGAGTGGAGCCTCTTCCAAGCCATGCTGCCAATGATCCTCCACTCACAGAAGTCACATCAGATGTTCATGGTAAACCAGGAACCCACTCCAAGCAGCCACACCCCGACATCCTTCTGTGGGTTTTTACTGTGCCCCTGAGCTCCACGAAGTTTCTTAGCCTTGGCAGATGCTCAGTGGAAAAACAGGAGGAGTGGCACTCTCCCAAATGTCTCCCACTTGTGGCATCAAAGTGAGATATCACCCCCAGTAAATTTTACAGTATGAGGAATGAAACAGTTAGCAAAGTTGACATTTAAACCATCACCACTGGCTATGATTAAATACCTCAGAGATGAACAGAGTGGTTCACACCTCTCCAAGTTATTGTTCTAGGCTCTTACCAGACTCCCTGCCTTTGCACACACACCTGAGATTTCCCTTCCATCTTTAATAGCTGGAAACCTGCTTAAACTGATATTCTGGAGAGTTTCTGATAATGTTACAGTGACAGAGAGAAATTGAATGAAATCCTGGTGAACCTCTTGAACTGCAGATTCACCCTAAAAGGTTGAAGCAGATTAATAATACAGGAAGGGCCAAACTGGCTCCTTGCTCCTCCTCCTCTAATCCCCCTCAGTAAGATGGAGGGAAATGAAACACTAAGGCAAACTGCAAATAACCTGCAGGGAACACAGAGGGCAGATGAGGTCACACTGCTTCTGAAAAAGCCCCAAGGGAAGTCTGGGTGTATTCCTACAGCACCAGGAAAAGGCAGGGTTTGACCATTCAAACACCACAGCAAGTCAGGCTGCCCAACATTCCTTCCCCAACATGCAGGAAGCACCCACCACCTTCTCTGCAGCCTCCCAAATTCGGGTTCCCACCCACAAACACCCAATTCCCCAGCCCAGGGAGCAGGAGCAGACCTGCAGGTGCTGTCTGCTGCAGGACATGGGAGCTCAGACTCTTCTGGCAAGCTCCAGCTGCTCCTACACCCCAGAGCCCCAGAGCCAGGAGCTGTCCCCAAACCATCTCCATCTGGGATGTCCCATCCAAGGATGGCAGTGACACATCCCAGCTGCTCAGCAGAGCTTTTCAGTGGGAAACTTAACTCCTGGTGGCATCCTCAAACCCCAGGGTGAATAAATAATATTCCACACCTGGGCTATGGCCACCACCGGGGATCTGTGCCCCCTTTCAGATGGCAAATTTAACTTTCATCTCACACACACTCCTCAGCAGGATGATGGTGGTCATGCCCCAGCAGGATTTTCCAACCACACATTGAAAGCTGCTTCATTTTCCTCAAAACATGTTCTACTAAAATCCTCCAGCTCCTCCCCTACTTCCCTGTGCAGCCCACACAACCCCATGCTGACAAGGCAGGGAGCTGGAAAAACCAGGATGGTTTTCCTATGGGAAAAGGGAATTCCTGAGAGAATCTGGATTTTTGCAACACAGGGAGAAACTGCTCCCTGCTGCCATCCCAATGCCAAGTCAACAGCCCACACTTCCAAAGGATTTTGTGCTGTAAATATCCAGCAGAGGGAAAGCCATGGTTTGTGTTACACCAAGAGGATAATTTATTCCTGCACCTTTGGAATGAGACAAGACTTCTCAAAACAGAACCATCCCAGTGTGGGAACACTACAGCTGACAGGAGAACAACAAAAAAAAACCTAATTCTGGAACTCCAAAGCTGCTGAAGACACTTTAAATTAAAATAACAGTAAAAGAAAAAGGAGTTTTTCTTTTGGACACGAGGAAGAAGTGTTAAATATTTGCAATATTTTAGGTAGGGATGTTGGAGGAATACTGATTGAACCTAATCATTAGATTGGCATGTACTGAAAGAAAAACTACAACAGCTGATATTTACAGAGAGATATTACATATATATACATCAGCAAAATATTTATATGATATACTGCTATAATATATTGTATGTAATAATATAGATAACTTCCATTTATATATATATAAATCTAAATATAATATATAGACAGCTTATACACACTTAAGGTATTTTTTTAAAATATGAACTGTGAAGCTGAAGTTCTTAGCAATAGATAAATAGATAAATAAAAAGATGTCAAACCTTCAGGGACCTTTTTGGCTCAGGGCATCCTTATCACAGAATCGCAGGCTGGTTTGGGACCCTCAAAGCCCACCCAGTGCCACCCCTGCCATGGCAGGGACACCTTTCACTGTCCCAGGCTGCTCCATGCAGTTCCAGGAATGGGATGCACGTCATGAATTCCTAAAGCCTGGAGAAAGATGCCTCCTCTCCAAAAGAATCCATCCCCCTGTGACGTGTCTGGACTTTAAAACCCCGGCAGCTTCCCGAGGAGCTGAATAACCTCAGGTTATTACAATTAGTTTCATCTCATTAATAGATCAATTTCTTTCAAGCATACTGAAACTGGGTTTTACTTTGTTGCTTCTCCTTTTAGGCTCCATTATAGTCTGTGTTCTTAAGTTTTAAGGAGAGCCATCAGTGAGGAGGTTGTAATCTCAGGTGATTAATTGCACAGCATTTTACAAGCTGTAAAACAGAGCGAGATCTCCACAAAGCGATTATGCCATTAACCAGGGGCTCTTATCAGATTTTTCTACAACTACCAGGTTTGTCTGACAGATTGCAAGTCTTAAGTATTTATATATTTCAAAGGTTTACTTATTTTTGTTGTTAAAAAACCCTAAAATCTCTATTGATTGTTACATGCAATTCCACATGAGAAGTCCCAAGCACTGTGGAGCAGAATACCAATATTTATTACCAGACTTGTGCTCATTATGGTTCTCTCTGACAGGGGTCCATTAAAATCAATTTTTATGTTTCTTATGTTTTTTTTTTTTTTCCCACCCAATGTTCTTACCATGGCGTTTATTAGTCAGTTAGGAGAAACACCAGGCACTGCTTTGTTTTTATTTTATTCTGTCGAAAATAATGAGGCCAGATTTAACAACTATTCACTAGCGATGAGTAGAAGAGATTAAATGTTATACTTCAGCACAAACATTTACAGATGGCTTTAAAATTTTTAGAACTTTATCAGTGCTAAAGACAAAAGGAAGTCCCACCTTTCTTCTTCAGATGTAAATTCTTAAAGTAATCATAAAAATACTCTTCTTGCCTTAAACTCCGGAGTTATTTCTGAGTGATAGACCCTCTAATGCAATAATTTCTGCACATAAACCATGCAGCCTGTGAGGTTAAGAGTTACCCAGATGCCACTAATGCCTCAAGATGAAGTCAGCTCACTACTGAGAAAAGTGAAGATCTGGGAGAGGTGAAAATTAAAATTTAGGGAAAGGATCTAAACTGTCCAACTTCTGCTGATGATCATGAAAACCTTCAACCAGCAAACATGGCCACATTACAAGTGAGCAAACCAACCAAAACCAGATTTTTTTACCAGATGTTCTGGTAAAAGAGCAGCATCCATCCCTAAAATGGCTCTGTGAGCCCCCAAATCTTATTCCTACTCTTATTCCACTCACTCACTGACATTTGCCCTTCTCAGGGTGAAGATCCTCATCCCCTGGGTTGTTCTCCAGGCAGATTTTGCTCTGCAGCAAAGCCAAGTTTCAACTTCATCCTAAATATGCATTTATTTCCATTCCTCATCAGCAGAAATCCACTTAAATGGATTTCTTAAACCATTTAAAGCAGTTACACCAGAATCTGAAGAAAGTGAAGCAGCTATTTCTGTATCACTGGAGTTGGCAAAACTGTGAAATCCAGAGGCTTCAGAGTTTTTGTATGGGAGGCAAAATCATATTTCAACCAGAACACACATTATGCTCCATAGTCCTGATTGATTTTACACCCATTTCAGTTACAAGGCGAATAAAATAGGAAAACAGGCATCCTACAAATCCATGGAGAATTTCAGAAGTAAACACAGGATGAAAAAAAGACAATGTTGAGAAAAGAAGCCAAACCTGTGTGAGTCTTGTCAGTGGGAGCAACAACGTAGTAGACTGTGGAAAAGTGGAATTTAATTACCAGACTCAACTGAAAGACCAGTCTTAGAGAAGTCTGAGAAAGTCTAAGAAGTGTTGATTCTGGCAAAAAAAAAAATTGGCATAGAAATTTAGCATCTATTTCTGAATGAATTCAACGTTCCTTCTGAAAATGTCACTGAACATTTCCTCACAAATAAGGAAAAGTATCAAAGATCTGAGCAGGACAGATGGACTGCAGCAGGCTGAACACAACTTCCAACAAACAGGAAAATGCCTCCTCAGCCAGGCCTGGATTTGAGACATCATCTCCACTGCCACGTGGGATCTGTTCCAAACTCCAGAAGACATTACAGCTCTGGAACAACAACTAAAGCCCCCACGAGTACTACACAGTAATTAAAACAATCAGTCAATCCTGTTGGAGCATAGATCTATATATAAAAATATAAAAATAGATGTAGGTCTGCAAGATTTGTGAGGTGTGCAAGGAGATTTAACCCTCAGTGACAATTATATGCGTGCCCAAAAATTAAGGGAGGCAGGAAATTCTTTCAGAATTTACATTAAAAACACTTACAGCTTAAAATGTTTGATAATATTTTTGAGGCAGCAGAGGAATTGATGTCTTTTGGAGTCCTTAAGGGCACAAGAGACTCCTCCCAGTATGATTAGCAAAAAGAAGTGTGCTCTCAGATCCTCTGGGCAATCTCCTTCCTCCAGCAGGAGCACAAGCACAGGATCAATAGGACATGAACTCACCCACTTGGCAGCACGCTCATTTTGGGAAGTTTTATTTCATGTACGCCCATTTCACACCCCGAGATCTGGATCCTTCCCACGGGGCTGAGCAGAATCACGCGTCTCTCCTTGCATGGAGATCCTCCCTGCTTGGAATTCACCTGTTCAAGGAAATAAAATCCTCTTTAACTGCATCAGCAAGGAACAGATTGGAGAAGTGTTCAAAAGCAATTTGGAAAAGGCAAGAAAACAGCGAATTTCAAGTTTCCTCAACTACGGCAATCGCTTTCAAAATTCCAACTTAAAATGATCCATCCTCAGAAGTCAGCACCTAAATCAAAGGCTCAAAAAAGACATTAACTAGGGGCATAGTGATCTTCATAAAAATGTGAAATAGCAGCAGTTTCATGGCTGGTTTATCAGCTAAAATCCGACGTGTTGTGACACTTATTTAAAACAGGATTGTTGTGACAACAAAGTAGATTCAGTGGTTTAGAGCAGCAGTGTTATGCAAATAACAGCTGGAACACAAATATAATATGTCTGCTGGAAAAGAAAACATATGAAAAAATCAATCATTCCTTAGGAAAAGAAGCATATTTTTATTCCCATTGTTACCAGTCTGGTTTTACGATTACTGATAGGATGTAGCTGGAAACAGCTGCCAAGTATTTCTCAATATTGGACAAGACCAACAATAACAGACTTGCCAAATTCATCTTGGCCCCAGTCTGGGGGTGTGAGTTGTATTCACAGCTTGGTTTGCACCATCACTGCAGGAGTGCAGGACAGAACACCACCAGTGTGCCCACTGCAGTCACCCAGACACCAAACCTTTGATCCAGACCACGGCCAGGGCAAAAAATTCTCTGCTCCAAAGAGCTGACCTCACATGAAACTGGGAAAAAAAGGGAACAACTGAGAAATTGTGAGGCAGCACAAGGTAACTCCATCAGCAAACACATAATAAAAGGCTCCTAAATTGTTTGGGATGGCAGGGACCTTAAAAACCACTTATTTCCACCCCTCCCACTGTCCCAGGCTGCTCCAGCCCCAGTGTCCAACCTGTCCTTGGGCACTGCCAGGGATCCAGGGGCAGCCCCAGCTGCTCTGGGCACCCTGTGCCAGGGCCTGCCCACCCTGCCAGGGAACAATTCCTGCCCCAAATCCCACCAAGCCCTGCCCTCTGGAGCCATTCCCTGTGTCCTGTCCCTCCAGGTGCAGGACCCTGCACTTGACCTGTTGAACCTCACGAGGTTTACTGCAGCACTGAGAGACCAACACATTTCTTGGATTTCTTTTATTTACTTCCTTATGTTTAAGGCTGGACAGGACTCGGAGCAACCTGGAGCAGTGGGAGATGTCCCTGCCCATGGCAGGGGTTGGGATGAAAGGAGATTTAAGATCCCTTCCAAGCCAAACCATTCTGGGATTCCAGGAATGACAGGCCAAGGGGTGCAGCAGGAGCCAGCAAGGTCCATGCAGGCTGACTTACAGCTGCCCACTGCTCACAGCTGTACAATAATTAGTTGTTTCCCAAATAAAAGGATCTTTTCAAATCCCATTATTAAGTGCTGCGGAATGAAGTCACATCTGTGAGTAACATAATCAGTGTGAGAGAGCAGAAAACCCATCAAGCTGACAGTTTTGCATAACTAGAGCAAAAGCAAACCCAAACCCCTGAATTTTGGGAAGCTCTTACACAATTCCTTCATTACAGACACGCAGCAACCAGAGCAACCTCACTCAGTTTGGGTGAGTTCAGGAACTGCAGGTTCCCTCTGGTTTATTTACTCTGACTGCAACCCCAGTTGCTAAACAATCAAATGTTTGGTGGCATCCCAAAGAAACTCCTTCCATGTTCCTTCTCCCTTCTCAAGCACATGGGAGAACCTCTCTGGAGCAGCATCTCATCACAGAAGGCAGCAAACAAGCAGCAGAAGTTTACAGATGGGCCAAACTAGCAGACATTCTTCATGTTTATTGGTGTGACAGCCCTGAACCAGATGCACTGAAGCTCACACCATGTGCTCCACCACCAGAACAACCCCGGGATCAGCTTTTCCATCAGAACAGAAGCCGGGATGCAGGGAGCAGCAGGGAACTATCAATAACCCTCTGAGCTCTCTCCAAGTTGAACTAAGCTTTACAGAAGAAACCTTGAGTGACTGCAACTCCTATTTGCAGCCTTGTTTATCATATTCATCAGGCAGCAACGTTTAGAAGGTTTATTTTTATAAAAGAATGAAGCTGCAGGGCATCAATCCACATCCATCTGCAGCTGTTGGGCTGGGCTGCCCCAGAGTGAAGGTCACTGAGAGATGTACAGTGCACACTGCTCTGTCCAGGTAATAATTTGGTTATTTAGGCTGGAGAGGAAATTTCCTCACAAAAAGAGTTGTCAAGCATTGGAACAGGCTGATAAGGGAAGTGGTGGAGCCACCATCCCTGGAATTGTCCCAAAAACACGTGGATGTGGCACTTGGGGACACGGTTTAGTGGTGCTGGTGCTGACTGGACATTTCCCCTGGATCCCTGGCAGTGCCCAAGGCCAGCCTGGACATTGGGGCTGGAGCAGACTGGGACAGTGGGAGGGGGCCCTGCCATGGCAGGGGGGCACTGGATGATCTTTAAGGTCCCTTTCAAACCAAACCATTCATGATTTATGAAAAATCAGAAAAATTCTGATCAGCTCCTGCATCATCTCCACCTTCATTCTCCCCTTCCACTGCAGCACCTACAAATCTGGGTCAAAATGTCTTGTCATTTTGATACTAGGTAGAAAAAATATGATTTTTAGAGAGGAAACATCTCCTGCCAACCTATGGAGTTTTTCCCAAAGAAATAAAACCATAAGTGCAACATTTGTAAGTTCACCACACCAGACTGCTAAATACAGCAAACTGGGAGATTGCAATTTTATTTAAATTTGCACTAAGCAGCTTTCACACTAAAGTAATTCAAATATTTCTATGTTCTGTTGCTCCTAACACCCCCAAAAACTCCATTGGACATGGGCCTGACATCCTAGAACCCAATTCATATCCATAATGATGAGCAGAGAAATAAAGAATGCAGAGACATCTCGAGAATCAACAAGGCCTTAAAAAAATAAAAAGAAGTCTATAGCAAAGCATTTCCATGCTCCATGTTCTCCCAGAAAACAATCTGTGTTTTCCAGAAAAGTCCAGAGAAAAGAAAAAACCCTGTTTTTCCTTTCAGTATTATGGAAAACTGAATCCTTCCCATCAGAGCCCTATCTCTGATGGATCTCCCCTCCACAGGTTTTTCCATTTCCTTCACTCTGCTTTTACAATATAAACCCACCACACCAATATCAAAATATTAACCATAATCCCCTCTGCATCTGATTTAACAGGGGATTTCCATTAGGCTACAGCATGGAAGTCCTCACAATTTTTTTTCTTTTCCCCTCAAATATTTCTGAGAATCAAGGCAAAAAAATAACATATTCAGCTGGCAAATCGAATGTGGCCTCGCACATCCTGCAATTGCATTTTTTTAAACCAAGAGTGTGGTAGAAAGGTAAATAAATTATAAAAGAAAGGCTTCATAAAATTAAGCTTTAATTTACTAAATTAATAGCTAGCTTGTCATTTTTACGTGTAACTAAAGTAGTTTGCAAGTTTTCATGTGGAAGCAGGTTTTAGGAACGGAAGTTTGTTAACACAACAACTTATTTTTGGGTGAAAAACAACTGCACTTGCAGTAAATAAGAAATCTGTTTCATGGGAATCAAG
>CM031862.1:1224481-1257633 GCA_018697195.1 Certhia americana
TGGGGCTGGAGCACCTGGGACAGTGGGAGGGGTCCCTGCCATGGCAGGGGGGGCACTGGGTGGGATTTAAGGTCTTTTCCAACTCAAACCATTCTGGGATTCTGTGATAAGGATGCCCTGAAGGGTTGACATCTTAATCTGGACAGTTGAAGATGTGAGAAAGTTGTCCAGCAAGCCAGGAAGCTCCTTGTTCAAAAAAACAAGGGGTGGCTGCTGCCCTCTGCAACCCACAGGGAACTCTGACCAACATTCCTCACTACTTAATGGAAAAATAATTTCTGAAGCAGGTAATGCACAATTCCAGTATCACTACACTCACACTTCATTCACAGCATCCTTCAAAAATATGGGAAACTGTAAGTCCAAAGAGAGCCAAGTATCTCACAGGTTTTAAATTAAGGCAAAAGCTAATTTTTGACGAAAAGAAGATGCTGCAGTCATTGCTGAAACCCAAGAATAAAGTCTTGAAGCAAAACAATCCTCTCGGTATCTAATCTGATGTAATTCTGGCAATACAACCTGCTAAAAAGCGAAACAGCTTTTAAAATTACCTTTTATGTTCTGAAATACAAGTCCTTTACATCCTGCAGCAGGTTCCTGTGAACTGAGCAACCCCTGACCTGGGCACAGGACACCTCTTCCCCCTCCACAATCCCTGCCTCTGCTGGGTGCATTTCTCCTTCCTGCAGCATCCAAAACAAACTTTCAGCTTTCCAGAAAAAGAAAGCACTGGAGATCCAGGTCCATGGAATTCTCTCCTTGCTGCAGGAACAATAAACACCTCCCCAGCTGAGCCTCTCAAACAAAAGCTGCACTGAAACCCTGCAGTGCTCTCCTGGTGCCTCACTGCTTCTCTGAGTAAATCTAACCCTGGTTAAGCCAAACCTGTAACTTCAGAGGGTATGAAAACAAAACCTCCTCATTTCCTGGCACGGGGAGGTTTGGAAAGAAAATGTCAGACTGACTGGAAGTAAATCCAGGGTTAGTTTGGGGTGATGCAATTTCTTTACCTTCCAAAGAACTAATCCCATAAAAATGCGAAGGTACAGAATCAAGCTGCATATTCTGAACATATACAAATATACACTGGCATGAACACTCCAAATCAGTCCCCCTCTTCCCTCATCCCAAGGCCCACTTCACACAAGCCCCCGAAAAACCAGAGGGAGACGTGTTCACACGGAGCAACATTTGCTTTCTACGGCATTTAAAAAGTCTTCGACGAGAGCAAACACGTAATTCTTTATTAAACAATCAAAGACAACAAAAGCAAGTTCCTGTTGTCCCATCGCATTATCCTACTAATCCTCTTTGGATGGCAACCAGAAGCCCCCGAAATGCCAAGCTAGGGAAGTGTCTTTCCAAGCAGTGGTCGCCTCTGGCTCTTTGGCTGCGCCTTCAGTCGGCTGCTTTGGCAGGCGGGAGCCACGACAAATTCCCAGCACCCAGAGCTGTCCCTGACTGCTTTATTTTACTGGAAGGGCATTTGGATTGTAATAAACCCATTTCAACTCCTCTCTGCAGGAAGGGGCAGGTGGGTTACTGCTCCTGCATTCCAGACTCAACAAGTGCAGTTGTGGACTGCACCTGCTGCTCGTGCCAAGCTTGGGTCAGAGCTGGTACCTGAACACCAGACCCCAGCGGCTGTTTGAACAGGAATTCTGATGTATTATGTCCTCCAGTACTTCTCTAAAACCAAGTAAACACATCCTGCATCTTTCCCCAGCTATTACTTACACAGGAAATTTAAATGGGATGCAAGCACGGCGGCCACGTGGCACTTCAACCATAGACACCTTAATAAACCATTTATCTATCAATTAGAATATTGATATCACGTGGTATCAACAGCACAAAGCCAAGATTTACACTTGATGATCTCTGAGGTGTTTTCCAACCCAAACAATTCTCAGCTTCTACTTACACACAGCACAGAAGGCAGAGTGACATTAAGAAGTGTGCTGTTAATTCATTTTAAAAATTACTGATCATGATGGGGACACGGAGTTATTCAGGGCATCTCATGAAAGTGGGGGCTGCCAAGAGATATTATAATTAATTAAAGTGGGTAGGGAATGGAGTGCCAAGAGGTGGGAAAGGGGACAGAACAGTGCCAGATATTCCTGGAATAATCAGATTATGGCAACAAGTGTGTGCACCCAGCTAGCGGGTACCTGCAAATCCCACCAAAACCCACGTGTCCTGGTGTCACATCCAAAGGGAAGGAGAAGCACATTGTCCCTCTTCTCCCACCAAGGACCTACCAAAGGGATTACGTCCCCCAGCTCCTCATTTTAGAAGCTGGAAATCCTATGGCAGAAGATTCAGTTAGATGCACTGCAAAGCAATGTTGTATTTTGTTGAGTTCAATATTTTAACATTGTCAGACAGAATAAAACACTGATTTTTTTATACTTGTGTTTGAAAAAACAATTAAAGAATTTGCTTCCAAACAATTGAAGAATCAAATATACTAAAGAATCAAAAATGAAGAATCTTGTCTCTTAACAATTAGATGATTCCTCCCAAAAACTCTATTTTGTTGTTACTGGGTTGAGTTTCAACAAGTCCCTTCCAACTCAGGATATTCCAAGACTCCATGAAATCTCATGCAAAGGAAAAGTCATGGTGCAGCAACCTCAATTTTCCACGTGTTCATCACTTCAGGAATTAAATTCAAGGTATTAGCTACATATCCAGTTATCTATATACTAGATATACAGAATTATAATTCCCTCTGTGCTGTGTCCAGCTCTGGCCCCTCAGGACAAAAAGGACATGGAGGGGCTGGAGCGTGGCCAGAGAAGGGAATGGAACTGGGAAGGGACTGGAGAATTCCTAAGGGAGCTGGGAAGGGAATGGAGAATTCCTGAGGGATTTGGGAAGGGGCTCATCCTGGAACAGAGGGGGCTCAGGGGGGCCCTTGTGGCTCTGCACAAGTCCCTGCCAGGAGGGGACAGCCGGGGGAATTTGGGATCTGCTCCCAGGAACAGGGACAGGAGCAGAGGGAATGGCCTCAGGCTGGCCCAGGGCAGGCTCAGGGTGGGCAGCAGCAGGAATTTGCCCATGGAAAGGGTGCTGAGGGATTGGCAGTGCCCAGCGAGGGTTGGATCCCCATCCCTGGAGGTGACACTCAGAGCTCTGGGCTGGGGACAGGGTGGGGATGGGGCACAGCTGGCACTCCATGGGCTGGGAGGGATTTTCCAACCTCAAGAATCCTGGGATTTGAGGATCTACTTCTGAGAAACCATCGAGGTGCTTGCTGTAAGAGCGTGTTCATGCTTTTCTGTAAGAGGTTGTACTTTGAGGCACAGAGAAATACAAAATTCTCTGCCCAAATCAGCACCTGATATAAATGCACACACAGTGAGCCTGGAGTGCTCAGCTCTTACAGGCTCAGCCTGGATGTAAATACATGGCAACTACTCCAATACAAGGAAAACAGATGAAATTTTAATCAAATGAGCCTTGTATCAGGTTTTGGGGAACTGAAAATGTGCTAAAAATAAACAACAAAAAAAACCCCAAACCAAAAACCAGCAGAAGAATGACTTTAATATTGGGTAACATTTCAAGTTTTTATCACCTAAATCCACAAAATTCCTGATCTGCTCCTGCTTGTCTTCTCTACAGAGCTGGAATCAGGACCAGCTAAATAAAAGATAATGCAACTAGGCATAACACAATAAAAGATATTACCTTCCCAATGCATTATTGCTGCCAATTATAAGAATCACTTCAACTTAATTTCAAAGGCACAATCACCCTCAACTGTAACAGTCTCTTTTTTAAATTTCAAACAGTATTACATTAAGGCAATAACTCACCTTCCAGCTATAATATCAGTCTCCCTTATTGCAAAAATACATTTCATAAATACTTCTCATCGACAAGTCAAGCTAATTCAGGTTAATTTTATTGTATTTTGGTGCTATCTCACATTTGTGTGCAATTACCTTTATCATTTTATTGCCGTGCCAGAAAGTAATCAGAACAATTATTTGAAAAAGGAGGGGTATAAATTCTAAATCACACTTGCTGGCATTTTTGATAAAATAGCAGCTTTATCTCAGGAAGTGGCAGGGACATGGGATAAATCATGCATCAGTCAAGTGCAGCTGACCCCCAAGTGCATTGCACAATATCAGGAGTGCTTCAAAAGAAACTTTCCTATATAATCCATCATTCTTTATAATACCAAAATAGCTCTACCTGAAGAGTAGGAGCTGGAGAATAATAACAAAATAAATCTAAGCAATATGAACAAAACCATTAATAGTGCTCCTTAAGCTGAAGGAGAGTCAGGAATCTGAGTTGTGTGTGAGGGAAGAATTTCACTGAAATTTCTGAAGTGAGCAGAGCAGCAAAATGTGTATCAGAAACTTACTAAAATCACAAAATACAGGGAAATAAATGCACACAGAAGAGGTGTTGCAAAGACTTGTATAAAGGGTACAGTCACGGCACACACACATCTGGATTTTCCTACAGTTATCCAGCCCTGCTCGAGCCAGGATAAGGGGTTCACTATTAACAGAGCAAAGCATCAGGGTTATCAGAGAATCCATCTCCTAACTTCAAATTGAACTGCAAGACACCCAGCGAGGAGCAGAACGACACTTAGAGTTTTCTAATGAAACACAAAAATTGCCACATTGTCCTAAGAACACCAAACCCTTCCAAATTCCTAAACATGGAGATATCCTGAGGTTGGCTCACTCAGAGCCCAGCCAGACCCAAACCCAGACCTCATCTCTGGTCACTGTAAACAAATCAGGGGTGAAGTGGGAGACACAGAGAGTGGTTATGGAAAATTCCCACGTCTGCCTGCCTTCCCAAACCACTTCTCAGCAACCTCCTTAAAAACTGTTCAGCACGTTGCACGGGTGATAATTGATTCCTGCAAATCCACAGCCAGGCACACGCTGGGTGTCACCCCAACGTGGGGCTGTGCAAACTGATCACACACTGAAAACAGCCCGAAAATCACCAATTACATCAGGACATAAATATTTAACATGCATCCAGAGCAGAGGGAAGTGTCTGCACAGTCCCCACAGTGGAGTTGGAGTGTTTTACCTCAAACCTTCTGTCTTCCCACATATCAAAAGAGGAAAACTCCCCTAACAGCTCAAGCTGCACCTTTCAACTCCACGTGAGAGTGGGGGAAATGAAAAGGTTAGGTAATAAATTATTAGTTTCGTGTCACTTGCCAGCTATATCACACCTAGCCTGCAAAGAGAGGGAACCAGGGATTCTCCCTACCAAGGATTTCTCTGCTAAAAGGTGTTGGCAACTGGAAGATGCATAAATGCAACTAAAGAGATGATGGCTCAAAAGAAAAAAGTGAAGCAAGAATTTATTCACCTGGATTTCTTCCTCAACCATTCCATTTTTAAAAAAACAAAACCAATTTGCTTTTGTAGAAAAGAGGCAAACAACACAAACCAGCAAAATACTCCTTTCCTAAGCCACATGACATTATGTAAAGCAGATTAAAACCACAAGGGAGGCCGCTATTAAGACATTTAGAGCAGTGACAGAAGTTGCCAACAGGAATAGTTAGAAATGCAGGTGTGATTGTACCAGAAATGTTTTCCTAGAGGAGCATCACTAATGTTACAAAAATAGGTATTCTACACAAAAAAAAAAAAAAAAAAAAAGGTATTTGTGTCTTCAAAGTTCATTTCAACTATTTCAGGGAGACAGTTACAGACTACTAATGTGTTGATGCTCTTCTTACAGCAGAGTAAATTGCCTGAATATTTGGATAAGCATCCATGTTTCCTTATTTTGCTACAATGTCACTGACCTACACTTACATCACTGAAGCATCAAGCCTCAAAAATTAAACCTGTTTTTTTTTCAGGGAGGTGTTTATTCCTAGGGAATGGAAACAGCAGCAAAACTGAGAGAGAGAGCAGCTCTGTCCTGTTATTTATGCTCTGTGGCAGTTGGGTACGTGCTGGGGAAAGGTCCACTGATGCCTGTTACCAACCATGACAGAGCTACAGAGATTTACAACGCAGCATCAATCTTGTCAACTGGATTCCTAATCCTGACTGCTGGGCACTGGGGAAAAAACAAACTATGTTACGTGAACTCTTTTGTAATGCTGGACTTCCAGTGGACACCTCCATGCAAACTCACTTTTGGAACGAGCCTCGATGCCATCGTGGAAGGAAAAGCTCCACCTGGAAAGAAAAGAAAAATAAAATTCCCAGTTAGATTGTTAAATCTGAATTCCACGGGGAGAGCTGAATATCCAGTCTCCTCCTCTAATCACCTCTGTATCAGTTTTTAAGTGAGCTCCAAGTTTCAGTACACAGAATTTCCAAAGGGAGTTTGGTTTTTTTACAAACAACATGGGATTTTAATGTTAAGTCACCCACTCGTCGTGAGTCAAACAAAAAAAAATCAGCAGATGGCACATTGAAGAGTTCTTGCACAACAAGCACTACACAACTCTGATATCTGGAATAAGAATGCCTCGAAAGATAAAAGTATTAATTGAATAATTTTTTACAGGCTGTCATGTACTTCTAAGTGACTGAGTGAAATGAAGAGCCTTTTGTGATTTAGGAAATGCCACATTTTAAGGCATGAAAGTGATTTTAAACCAAGTGATTGTCATATATTCTGGGTTTAAAAGCACAGACTTCGTGCCACTGAGTACCTAAAACATTTTAACTTCAATTATTATAATTCCAGCCTTTAACATTATTTATATAATTAAAAACCACAACTGGTTCCTTTTGCTCTCCCCTTGGAAATAAAGGATATTTTCTATTTCTCTGGCATTTAGCTCCCCCCTCTATGTTCTTTTTTTAGTGCCACTCAGCCAAGATCACTCTGTCTTTGAAAGATGTGATATAAACATGGTATTTTTTAAAATCAAGGAGATTATGTGCCAAAGCTCAGCTTCACAATCCTGACTCACAGCCAGCCTCGATGGGAACTGCTCCACTTAAATCAGGGAACTCAGCACTCCATGGGCAGGGATAACTGTATCCACTTCAGGAATGGTAAATCTCTGAAAAATGAAATTATATGATTATTATATTATATCCCAGGCTTTCTAAGACCTCTCCTTGAAGCCTAAGAACACGTGGCCACTTCCCAGCCACGTAAAAGCAAACAGCAACACTGAATCTTAGTATTTCATCTTATTTAGGTGTTTAAAATTCAGATGAATAATTAGTATTTTAACTATAGTAACAAGGCAGGTATTGCAAAGAGAACTCACTGTATTTTCAAATGCAGGTCAGGCAGATGAGAAATCTAATAGAACTACTTAAAATATCTGTGATAGAGCTAAAAATAAAATAGCAATTTATTTCTATCATCAGTTCAGAGCTGGGTCTTTCAAAGCACCCGGCAACACTCAGCTTTTTCAGATCTTCCTGAAGGGTAAAGCTGAAATTTTTGCCTCAATAATCAAATTTATCCAGAAGCTCATTTCAAACCCTGGCTGAGCTCTATCTGCTCACCCAACAAGGCTTTCCTTGGGTGATCAACTTGGGTAAAAGCAGTCATGTCCAGCCCATGGTGGTTAGAGACTTCTGACAGCCAGACAGGGAGAAACCACACAAAGCCCTTGGGAAGTCCAAACCACCCCTCCAAAATGCACCTCAGCCTTGCAAAGACTGTTTGACAAGAAGCCAAAACCTCTTTTGGAACAACAAATACTGATCGAATTCGGCGATGCCACTTCCATGGTGTGGAAACTGAGACACCAGGGCCAAACCTCAAAAAAACTGAAACCTTCATGCCAGCAAGGGCTTCACCAAAATCCTCTCCTGCATCTGCAGAGTGGGATAAACTGAAGGGGTTAACAAGTAGTATGGAGAAAATACATAATTTGTTGACAATCCTCATTAGCTCAGAGGTGCCAACAAGGAGCAGTGATAATCCATCTCTACCTCTCCTGCCTCAGCTTCCCTTGGCCATTCCAGCAGGATGTTCCCAAGTTCCCCCACGACCTCTGCTGCCACCCAGGAGCTGTGCTGAGGGAGCAGGATGCTCCCAAGACACCTGGAAGTTACCCAAACACCTGCAGGTGCTGCAGGGTGCAGGAAGCAAACACATCACGGTGCCACCCCGTGAGCATCCCAAACCTCTGGGTGTGTCAACAGGCCAAAAGGGTGAAGGGAAGTCAGAGGTGACAGCAAAAATAGATCCTGGGAGGGCAGGAAATTCTTCAGCCACGTTTTGCTGATGATCTAGAACAGAAGTCCTTGGGCTTTGAGATACTTCCCTGCTCTCTTTCCCCCAGGACTGCAGCCTGACGATTACATGTGATGGCAGTAAGAACTTGGATTAATAAAAAGTATTTTTTTCTCAGTTCATCAACTTTTAAACACTAAAGGAAGATTCTCCTTGAAGGATAAGTCCTCGGAACCCTCAACAGAACACTCTGGTTCAGCACTAAAATTAAAAACCAGCCATTACACCAAGTGACTACACGAACAAAATTCCATATGAAAACATTTAAAGTACATTAGATTTTTGGTCAAGATGAAAGCCTGGAAAAAAAAAATAAAAAAAAAAAAATCCAGCAATCTATTCTAATTGGGTTCCCATGGTAACTGTACAATTGGGTTTTTCAGTATAACATCCCAAAGGCCCAATGCACACTTGTAAAATATACTTCAAACAGCCGGAATTGTTTTTACATTACAGCACTCCCAGGAAGATCAATTACTATACATCCCCACCCTAACTATTAGTGGCAGGAGATGTTAACACTATTGGCCATATTAACATAAGTCATGTAAAAAACCCCACATATCACCATCATTATATAAAACTAATTACACACTTCAGATTCATCAAACGCGTTCCAAGTAATAAACCAATACCAGACTTGTCACCAGATCATGTTTACTGAATGTAAGAAATCAACCCCAAATATATGCCAAAGCATTTTTGCTTCTCATATTGATCCCGAGGATAAACAGAATCAATCATTAATAATTACATTATAAGATGACCCAGAGGGTTAATCATATTCTTAGAAAGTCTCGCTGTGGAATCAAATATAATGGCACAAAAAGGCAACTGAAATCATTTAAATCCAGGGCCAGGTGCATTAACAGTAATATAAAATAAAGTACATTAAACTGATGTAATCAGTGAAAATAGTATTGATGGTATGTTTTAAAAAAATAATACAAGAAGCATTTTTTACTTCCCTGGGAGGGTGGCAGGCCCTGGCACAGGGTGCCCAGAGAAGCTGCCCCTGGATCCCTGGCAGTGCCCAGGCTGGACAGGGCTTGGCAAAGCCTGACTTAGTGGGAACTGATGTTCTTTAAGGTCCCTTCCAAACCATTCTGGGATTCTATGATTTATTTTAAAAGTTTCAGCTGAAGCACTTTGCCTTGTTGGACCTCAACTCCACCTTCCTAAAACACAACCCTGGCCACAGACTGAGATTTCACTTCCATCCCACTGCCTAAAGCCTCCAAGTTAAAAGGGAATGATGATCCAGGCCCACTAAGCTGGACTTAAAGCCAATTAATTCCTTTACATTTCAGAAAAAAACAAACCAAACCAAAACAAACAACAAAACAAACCAACAACTGTGGAATGAACTCCATCAATTATAAATCTCCATATTTCATGAATTCAGCCAAGAACCAGAGGTATTTCTGGTGCCAACAGGAGCCTGTGCAAGGGATTTCCCTCATCCCACACCCTTCCCACTACACCTCTGCTCATCCTGGAATCCAGCAGGGCACAGTGCAGGGAATATGGAGTTGTGGGAATTGTTTCTCCAGGAAATGGGTGACAGCAGGAGTGTCCTGTCCCCACCAGAGCTGGCTGGTGCTGCCCCTGTACTGCCACGTGCTGAGCACTCATCTGCTGGTTTCACCACGTGCAACAGAACAATTCTTCTTTTAACTAAAAAATTCTTCTTTTAATTCTTCTTTTAATTCTTCTTTTAGGGCCTTAAGTATGCTTCAGGTGTTTATTAAAAAGTGTAACTAATTAACAGACCTTCTGCACACTTGGATGTACAAAGCAGCCAAGATAAGAGCATTGTTTGCCTTGTGCTGACTGATCTAAAGCACTCAAGATAATTTCCGTGCTCCTAATGATGGTTATGCAGCAGCAGCACTGACAAGGCAGCACGAATTCTTGCTATCTGCTAATGCAGGGTTACCTGGAGGGATCTAAATCTGCACATGGAGCACAGAGATTCACACAACAAAACTGCTCTGACTCCAGTGGGCTGTGTTAATATAGAGATATTAAAATATTGATTGCATTTACCTGCACTGAAAGGCAGCATTTGTATAAAAATGAAAAGCTAAAATGCATCCATCAGATCAAAACTCAAAATGATTATCTGATAATAATTTAGCTGCCAAGCTGCTCAAGACTCCAGGCCATTGGTCAATGCTGCTATTTTAATATTTAGCTCTTATTTCACTCAAAAAGCAGAGAAGAAGTCAGAACCTTTGTTTTAATGAACTCCCCTCTTCTTCTTTGCTGTTAAAGGTGACTTGTTCAGGTAATTTTAATCACCTTCAGAATCTCTGCTGCATCAGGGAGAATTTCAGCTGCATGTCCAAGTTTTACAAGTGACTTGAAAACATACCTGAAATTATTTGTATCATTTAATTTGGCCCAGTATAAATTGATACTCCTGACAGCCACCAGGACACGGCAATTTAGCTCTGCAGATAAAAAACCATAAAAAAGGAGACAATTAGAAAAAAGAATTGAAAAAGCATCAAAATAGTGACATATTCCAAATAACTTTTACAATTACTCAACTTCATTAAAATCCAAACCCACACAAGCTTTATTGGCATTCAAGAGTTAATAATTCAAATTTCAAGCAGTTGCCTGGACCATAAACAGCTCAGTTTTAGAACTTCATTTTGCATTTATGAAAAATCCTTTGGCACAGGTTTGGTTTTATAGTTTGGTTGTTCCTCCAGCTGTGTGTTAAACTTCAAGCTGGCCCAAGCACACCTGTGCTGGGTGATATGTCAGAAATAATAAACTCAACAGGGTTTTTTTCTTCCATTAGGAGGATTTTACCTGTTATACCTTCAGGTAAATTAGCACAATTACCAGTCAGTAACATTCCCAGCTATCAGCAGAAGGAGGGAATTAAAGTCTGGAATTCTGCTGTAAGGACACCAAGCCTTTCACTTTTTAATTACAGCATCAGTGAAGTTAAAGCTCCCAAACCCACCCCAAACACGGGCTGGAACCTGTCACTACCTGAAAGATTCCAAACCTCCCCAAATTAAAACTTTATCCTCCATTTTCCCATCAGTTACATTCTCCTCACCAGTCCAGACATCTTATGAACACCGGGTAAACGAGAGAATTGCACAATCCGTCAATAAAATAAACGTATTTTCAACTCCTGTCCAGATGACTCAAGTTGTCAGTAAAAACTGCCACCAGCGCTGCGCTTGCAGAAAAATGTCCATAAATGCATTATTGCGACTGGCAGATCGATGTCCATAATAAAAACAAATAGAGTTAACAAGTGCTGGCTCCTCCGAGTTATGCCACGGCTGGGATGTGGATCCAGCTCCCCTGACAACTTCTGGGAATGGGCAGTGCCAGCTCCACAAGCAGGGAGCATCCAGATGCAGGAAATCTCTGCAGTGCTAGAGGGAATATTAATGCCTGCAGCGTGGATTTAGAAGTTTCACACGCTCAGAATTTGATGTTGGGAACGCAGCTCCTGCTCAAAAGGCTGAACCCCTGCCCCAGCATCACACTGGGCAGGAATTGTTCCCTGGGAAGGTGGGCAGGCCCTGGCACAGGGTGCCCAGAGCAGCTGGGGCTGCCCCTGGATCCCTGGCAGTGCCCAAGGACAGGCTGGACATTGGGGCTGGAGCAGCCTGGGACAGTGGGAAGTGTCCCTCCCCACCCAAACCAGTCTCTGCCATTCTACTGTGAACTATGATGTAAAAACTCCCAAGCAGAAAGGTTTTTTTCTTGCAGAAATTAAGTGAGATTTAGGTCAGCTGTGTCCCAGGCAGAACAGCTGACTGGTCTGGAGGGTGTTGTTTAATTTTGACACCCCAACAGACCCAGACCTCCAGGCTGTTCCTGTGAATCTCTTCCAGCACCAACACCTGAACATCCACCCTGCAGCCCCCACAGGTGAGGAAAGCCCCAGAGGTGAAGGACAAGGAAATTATGCACTGCCAGACCAGCCAGCACCCTGAGGGTTAATTCACAAGTACCAGCTGTTCTCAGTCCTCCAAAACACTCATTGTATAGGAAAAAAAACCAACAAACCACTACAAAAACAGCCATCCATGTTTTTGATGTGCACTCTTTTGGACTTTTGGCATTACTGCTTCTTCTAGGTGTTTGCCCTAGAAGAAGAATTCAACCAGAACTGTTCAGGTGCAGCCTTTCCAGCTCACCCACAGCTCCCATCACAACCTTCCTGCTTTCTCTGCACAAATCCTTAACTCAGACTTTCAGGGCAACCCCAGGAACCCTTCCCAAGGGCAGCAGCTTCTGCTCCAGGCCCTGATCCCCTCAGTTCTGCCACAAACTGATCCTCTGCACAGGTGAAGAGTGTGGTGAACAGTGGTGGCAAATTAATTCCGGAGTTATCAAGAGGTAAAGCAGCCAGGAAACACAAGTTGCTCTCTAACTACAACAGTTTCCTACAAAGGTTCTGTTCACCTGCTGGAGTAATTGGAGTAACACTTGTCATGGGCCAGAATGCAGATGGGAATTGCTAAAGACACCTCACAAAGCTCACACAAAGCTTCACATCTTCCTGCTGAAACTTGAAGCTTTTGGTGGAACTGTCCATATTCAGAACATTTCTATTGGAAAACAAAGCAAACCAAACTTTTACTATGAAAAGAGATGCCACATCAAGAGATTGTCCGTGTCACAGACTGACAACACACACAAGGAAACGATGGCTTTAGACATTTCCCACACTGAAGGGATGGGTTTTACCCCAGAAAGAATAAGCCCACATCCCCAACTTTAGTCCCCAGTGCATCAGGGAGACAGGCAGTGCTTGCAGGCCAAAACCCTCAGCAGGTTCACAAGGGAACTCTGTCATTCCAGCAGAGCCCTCCAAATGATGACCCTTGTGCAGGGTGAGCACAGGCCCGGACACAAAAGGTAGCTGAGAAATGACTGTCACAGCATCTGTGTAATGCTGCAGCATATAAAACTGAGACTTTTCAAAGAGGAGCACTGCAGAGACTGCACCTCAAGAGCAGCACCTCATTCAACAAGAGCTCCACTGCACAGACATAAGATACACATCGCCAAAAACAAGATTTATTTGGGAGGGGCAAATAAATTAAATAGCGCTTTACATTAACTGTGCTTTAAAAGCTGCATGCAGTTACATCATTGCAATTATTTTGTAACACCTGCAGAGCTTGGTGTTTCTATCAGTGCTGAAAAGACATTTTTACTTTAATATTAACGTGCTGTGTATTAGAGTGGGCCAGGCTGGGAGGGACCACAGCTGTGCCATGTGCTCCCAACAGCACCATCCCCGAGCACATGGCACAGCTCGGCGCTCAGACACTTCTGGAATATTCCCAGCGAGGGAAACTCTAAAACCCCTCTGGGGAAAGCTTTTGGGCAATTATTTTGGCGCAGTTTATCCGCTCGGGACACATCCAGCAGCACTGCCGCATCCACAGCCGGGAAACAGGATGCGCCCGGGGATGCTCCAGCGAGGGAACCGACCCTTTCCCGGAGCGATTATTTTGGTGGAGACGCACGGAAACCTGCTGGGACCCCAACCCTCCGCTCTCCATCCCCTCCCAGCGCTGTTCCAAGGAAAACCAGCCTGTTTTGGGGTTCCCCCGCAGCCCCAGCCCCGGCGGGTTTGCGCTGCCGCTGCCCCGCCGGCTCCGGGCTGAGCATCCCCCGCTCCCCACGCCGGCACCGCTCACCCCCCGAGCCGCTCCCTGCCTCTCCCTGCCAGTCCCGGCGGGCTCTGCCTGTCCCTGGAGCTCTCTCTGCCTGTCCCTGGAGCTCTCTCTGCCTGTCCCTGGAGCTCTCTCTGCCTGTCCCTGGCTGTCCCCGTTCCCCCCGCACCTGCCCGTGCCCTGGGGTGGCCGCGGCCGCTCGCAGCAGGCCGCGCTGCCGGGGCGGAGCCGGGGCCGCCCGGAAGCCGGGGCCGGGCGGGGAAAGGGAAGGGGCAGAGCCGGGGAGGTCCGGGAGGGATCCGGGAAGGGTCTGGGAGGGATCCGGGAGGGATCCGGGAAGGGTCTGAGCCTCGCTCCCCGCTTGTGCAGCCGCAGCGGAGCGGGAGCGTCGCCGCCGGTGGAGCCCGCCGGGGCTGCGGGCCGGGTGACACGTGTGGGAAAAAGGCGGAGTTGTGTAAAAATGCAGCCGAACCCAGAGATGAGTGTGCTCTGAGATGGCTGGGGATGTTCACCTGGAGAGGAAAAGGCTCCAGGGAGAGCTCAGAGAGCCTGGCAGGGTCTGAAGGGGCTCCAGGAGAGCTGGAGAGGGACTGGGGACAAGGATGGAGGGACAGGACACAGGGAATGGCTTTAAACTGAAAGTGGGTAAATTTAGATGGGATTTTGGGTAGGAATTGTTCCCTGTGAAGGTGCTGAGGTCCTGGCACAGGGTGGCCAGAGCTGCTGGGGCTGTCCCTGGATCCCTGGATCCAGGTTGGACACTGGGGCTGGAGCAGCCTGGGACAGTGGGAGGGATCCCATGGCAGGAGGGGCACTGGGGGGAATTTGGGATCCCTTTCAACACAAACTATTTGGGATTCTGGGATTTGCAAAGTTACGGGTGAGGGTGGGCACATAAAATTAGGAGTTAAGTGTAGGAGGAGAAGCATTTCATAAATCCAGTTCCTGAAAGGAGACGTGAAGGAGATAAGAGGGATCGAAATACCAGAGGAAAGTGAACTTGCACTTTATTTTGTGTGTGTTTGAAAACACTCCGGTCTAGTTTCTTACAAGGATTTCAATAATAGAAGTGCACGGAACTTGCACGGAACTTACACGGAATTTACATGAAATTTACATAAAACTTGCACGGAACTTTCACAGAAACTTATGAAATGTGCACGAAACTTACACGAAATTTTGGGTTGCAGCCTGCTGGGAGCTGGTCTCCAGGTTTTAATTCATGTTAAATCCTGAGAAGCAGCTGGATCGCTGGGAATCACTGGGAACTGGAGCTTGATGGGTGTATGAGGACAAGGAGTTAAATTTTGATGGCTTGGGTTGTGATCTGTACGTAAGAAAAGCATAATATAACTCCAAAGAACAGGATACAAAATGCCAGTAAAGTTTGCAGCAAGAATAATTTTCAAGCTGGAGAATCAGAGTCTCAATCTGAGTTACGTCAGCAAAAGTTTTATGAGTTTCTTTATGTGATTCAGAAACTATTGCAAAATGGAGGAATCCATGTGGGAAGGACCAGAACAATATTTAAAGAGTCATTGCAGAATTCAGGAAACCTTTTTTTTTCCATAGGGAAAATTTATAAATAAATACAGAACCAACAGCACCGAGGTAGTGCCTGTGTGTTAAATCTGGTTCTAAAAGAAATATAAAATAAATATAAAATATGGTCCAAAGTGCAGAAAGTTTCCTAATACAATTGAAAATAGTTACACTGGAACAACTGACATTTACTGATGAGAAAATGAAGCTTTTCTCTAGTTCTAATGAAGCTTGGATTAATGGTCAATTAAAAAGTGCTGCCACTGCATGTCCATACAAAACCAGTGGCTTATGGGAGGTTGATCCTCTCTCTAAATAAAAAAAAAAATTGATCTCTGTCCTGGATGGGATACCCTGGAAACAGTTATTCTTAACTGGCTGGAATATTCTCTCTGTCCTGATACCATTGTTAGAAAAGTAGCCAGTTCCTGAAACTTTATTCTAAGTGGAAACCTCCCCAAAATACATATTAATCTTCTCTGCCTCCTCTCCCAAGGTGATCTCCTTATTGCCTGGAGCATGAAAATTGATTATCTTTAATATGATTTTAGTTTGAATTATAACAGGCTTGAGTAGGGAATGTAAAATATCCAGACTTTCTTAAATCCTCCCATCTTGGGCTTTGGCAGTGGATCCACAAGTTGTGTGTTTGCACTACAAAGGAAAGTTTTTCTGTGCTGTTTCAAACTTTGCTGCACTGGAACTTGATTAAGTATCCTAACTTGATAAATGTATTCCTGTTTATAAATGAGGTGACAAAGTGCTTCTGACCAGTGTTCACTCTGCCCTCTGAATTATGAAAATCTGATTCAAATCTCTGACCCTTCTGCCGGCCAAATTTGGATCTTTGTCACTTCAGGTATCATTTCAACCACTGAACTTTTGAATTCCCAGTCCTTTAACAACAAGGCACTGTGCCTTGTTAGATGTGTTTGATTTTCTCCCTAGAAGAATTCCAGCACTCACTGATGACACATCCAGTCTCAGTTCACTAATACTAAAGCTTATGAATGAATTTTCATAACACTAATCCTGTAAGAAGGTACAAAATTTCTAAAATTTTTTTCAAGTCATGTGCAATACTTTTTTTTTTTTTTTTTTTTCCCAGGCATTTTCTCTCAGTTTTTATTTTACTTAAGTCTGTTACTTATAAGGCATTGCATTTCCTTCCAGTTCTTTATTTGTTATTAATTGCTCATTTAACATGGCATTTTCAGGGGCAGGGTGGTATTTCCCCAGGACTGGAACATCTGTCTGCAGTTGTTTTCCAGCACCAGCACGTGGATTTGCATCCAAGCACACCGAGGCTTAAACCAACACATGAACTTTGCAGTCAAAGCTTGGGATGGGGTGGGATGGAAAAACTGAAAAGGAAGGGTTTTATTAAATGCCTTGAGATGCCAATTCACAACTATTTCAGCCTGGATTAAATTCCTTGTTAAGGACTAACCTCTGGAAGCGTCTCCTTTCTGCAACATCTGCTGTGGAGGAGAGACTTGGGCACTGGAGCTGGAAGGACCCTCCTGCCAGGCAGAGAGACAAACAGATGGAGCTTGGGGAAGAGGCAGGATTGAAAATCACTGTGATTTGGACCTCACTTGTAGATCCTTAATTTTCCCCCAGAGAATATTGTCGGATTGGAGCAGAGGCATAAAATATTTCTGCCTTGTTGTGTGTGTGTGTGTGCCTTACTGAGTCAGAGCCTGGCCTGGAGCACTTCCTCTGCTCCTCCAGCCTCTCTTCAGCTGCAGAGAGCCCCAGCAATGTCACCTGGTGTGAGTTCACGTCAACCAGTAAATAAGGCTTGCCTTTCACAGTCAGAATCACCAGGAAAAATAAATTAAAAAAAAAAAAAAAAAAAGAAAGCAAGCAGGCTGAATGAAACCAGAAACTGATTTTGTTTGCCAAGACGCTCGTGTTTTCTCAACAGCAGGGATGTGTCCTGCAAATTTAAATCTGGAAACATTCCTGTCCATGCAGAGCTGGGCACGTTTTGTGCTTTAATTGGTCCTGAAGGAGACCAAGTGTGTGTGTGTGAAAACACTCTGAGTCTGGTTTCTTAACAGGGCTTTAATGATAGAACTACACGAAACTTGCACGGAACTTACACAAAACTTTGGTTGGCCCCATGCTGGGAGCTGGTCTCCTGGTTTTAATTGATGTGAAATGCTGGGAAGCACCTGGATCGCTGGGAATCACTGGGAACTGGAGCTTGATGGGTGTATGAGGGCAAGGAGGTAAATTTTGATGGCTTGGGTTGTGATCTGTATGTACGAAAAGAGGTGCAAGGGTTGTTCTGAAGTGGTGTCATTTTCTGGGGCTCACCCTTCAGTCTGGGTCAGAGCAGTTGGGACATTTCAAACCTCCATAATTCTTTATATTCAATGGAATTCAGGTAAAAATCTGGGCATTTTAACTTGCCATCATCTTTCAAATATTTTGCAACTTGCACTAATAAGTCTTGTATCTCTCCCTCTTCCCCAAAAATATTCTCCAAAGTTATTTGATACCACTTTTGGTGTGGAAACACAGAGTCATCTCTACTGAAAAAAACCCAAGGAGAGTTGGGATATATTGAGCAGGAATACAAGTGGTTCCTGTGCTGGGAGAGGAAGGAAATTGGGTGGTTCAAGGTGTAGAATTACTGGTAAGTTAAGAAAATGTATTTTAGTAGGCAAAGCATTTTCAGTACTTACGAAGAAGCTTGGGATCAGGAGAAATATGATTTCCTGTAATCAAGGTGCTGGGAGTTGTTTGCCAGCCACTAATGCCTTTAGGGAAATCTCGTAGCAAAGCGTGTAAATGAAAGGGATATTAGCAGAGATTGGCTTCATTTTCTTTAGGGCAAAACTGTAAAAAGTTATGGTGTTTCATATGCCCTACTTCAGGTGCTTTAGTTATCTCCTGGCTGCTCTATTCCAGAAGTTGTTGGAAAATGTTTTGACAAATATTGGCGAAGCTAACCCGGTGTAAATTTTATCTGTTGTGATACAGAGAAATTTGTGTGGTAAAAAGGCTTATAAGTGTTAAATAAGAGGAATTTTGGCTCCACTGATAAATCTCCTGTTAAAGTAAGTGTGCTTGGAGTCCTATATTTACTGGAGCTATTGCCAAATTCCAGTAAGGCTCAAGCATTTCCAATAATTATTACAGCAACATTTACAGCATGTATGTTTTTCCTATTGACATATTAAGCATATTTGCAAGAGAACTCATCCTTCAGGGGACTGGGGGATTGTAGCCTGAGTTGAGATGTGCCCAGCCTTGTAGTCATTGTCAATATTTTGAGAAATTACAGAACCATTGAGGGGTTTGGGTGGGAAGGGATCCCAAATCCCACCCAGTGCCCCCCCTGCCATGGCAGGGACCCCTCCCACTGTCCCAGGCTGCTCCAGCCCCAATGTCCAGCCTGGTCTTGGACCATGGGATTTTAATTTCCAGGGATCCAGGGGCAGCCCCAGCTGCTCTGGGCACCCTGTGCCAGGGCCTGTCCACCCTGCCAGGGAACATTTCCTGCCCCAAAATCCCATCCAGCCCTGCCCTCCTTTGGCGTAATGCCGTTCCCCCTTATCCCTTATCCTATCCCTACGTGCTGATGTGAAAACATTCCTAATAATTCATTTTATTTTGGATGAGGTTTCCTCCCTCCATCCCTCCCTGTGCCATGGGCAGGTGAGGTGCCAGCTGTGCCCCTGCATTCCCAGAACTCCCGGCATCGATTCCTTGGTAGGGACAGACCTTTTTGCTGGGAGAGAGTGGAAATCAAATCAGGTTAATTCCTTTTGGTGCCTCTCAGCAGGCCGTGTGTGCATGTGTGGGGTTGTGTGGAGCCACATATTGCATTCCTAGAATTGAATCCACTTGGAGTTGCTCCTAATGTGCCTCTTGCACCGGAGGAAATGGATATTACGCTTGCTGGGTTGAAACGTGCGCTCAAATGCATTGGGAGTTTGATACTATTTTTCAAACTGCCAAATAGATAATGTCAGAACATTTCTGAAATGGGATCCTAACATCAAGATATACGGCACCAATCAGCTCACATCAGGCAAAGTACAGCGTAAAGCCGGGGATGGAGGAACTACTACAGAATTTCCATTTTCATTCCCTATGTCAACAGCTTTGTAACTTACCTAGTAGATTGTTTTATGTTTTCCAGACATATTCTCAGTAGACCACAAACACTACATTCAGCTCAGCCTTCAGAACCCGAAGAATTAGATATGCTGTAGTTTATGAAATGGATGTTTATGAAAGTATCCTTTGTTTGAATTGCTCGAAAACCCAACATGAATTCAAACTTTGACAGCGTAAGCAGAAAATAAGAGGGCCATAGTGATCTCCCAAATGTAGCCTTAACTATTGAGGTTCTCATATTGAAAATGCAATTTTCTGTCTCGATGTTTATGAATGTCTTCAAATTCCCTTTCATAATAGCCCCTTTTTGACAGGCCTTTTTCAACTCTGAAATATGAGAAGAAAGGTTGCAGCAGAGTGTAGAATATACCATTACAGGAGGTGCACCTCTGTCCCTCAAGCCAACCACACTCCTTGGCAAGGCAGGGATGATAAATGCACCTGGAGGAGCTTGCAGAGCCCAGCATCCATGGCAGAGGAGCAGGATTCTTCCACTGAATCCCAGGCAGTTCAGATGCTAAAATACCCTGTGACACTTTAGGGGGCCTGTCTCTGTCAGATGTATAAATTCTGTATGATTTTATGAACTGGGAAGAACTCCAGCCTGGCAGAACCTTCTGGGTGCTGGCAAACCTCATCACACACTTGCTGGAGAACAGTCAGGACTGTTAATGTGGAATTGCTCTCCACAAATAGGAATGTGTGGGGGTTTTTTTTGGGAGAGGGCCTACACTGAAGGAATCCAGTTCCCTCTGGATCACCTGTGTGCCGTTTTCACACTGTCCTGCTGCTTTTGTGAGAATCTGGCGGCAGCTGAGGGGAGAGTCCCTCAGGAGATTTCGTCCTGAGCTGGATGCCCTTCAGCCTGACCAGCAGCTCAAGGGAGGGGATTCTCTCCTGTGCTCTGCTGGGGCCCCACCTGGAGGGTTGTGTCCAACTTTAGGGTCCCCAGCACAAAAAAGACCCGTTGGAATAAAACAGAGGAAGCCACGGAGCTGTTCCAAGGGCTGGAGCTCCTCTGGAGCCAGACTGGCAGAGCTGGGGGTGCTCACCTGGAGAGGAGAAGCTCCAGGGAGAGCTCAGAGCCCCTGGCAGGGCCTGAAGGGGCTCCAGGAGAGCTGGAGAGGGACTGGGGACAAGGGATGGAGGGACAGGACAACAGGGAATGACCTTAAGCTGAAGAAGACTAGGTTTAAATTTGACATGAAGAAATCCTGCCTTCAGTTTTTGTCTTAATAAAGTTTTTACATAAATACAGTGTGAACTGTGAGTGGACTAAAATCCTGAAGTAACCTAAAACAAAAATCAATGAAAGTGAAAATGTTTATCTTCTTTATTTTTTCTCTGTAGTGTCTCTGTGACATGAATTGTCCCATAATAGTGGTGGGACATACCCAGGGCTGCTCCTGTCCCTCAAGCCAATCTTGGCTTGGGTCTAGGTTCAGCACCCCCTTCAAGCAGCAACCTGAGTACAAAACAGACAAATAGATAAGTAGATAAAATGTTTTATAAATATGAAAATGGGTGAAATTCTCTTTGGCCTGCTCCCAGAGGGTGCTGATGTCCAGGCTGGGAGCAGAGGAACACTCTGGTTAACTGAAACCACGTGCTGGGACATCCCCTGGCTGGGCTCTGCTGGACCTGGCTGTGTTCCCACAGCTCCTGGGAGCTGACATCCCTCCAAAATGTTCCTGAGGCCATAGTCCAGCAAATCCAGGTGGCAGCTGCACAGCTGGGCTGGGATGCTCCCCTGTGTCCATCGATGGAGGCAAATCTCTTCCATGCTGAGATTCCAAAGGCAGTTTAATAATAAACCTTAAAATGCCAACTGACCTGCAATGGGAGGAAAAAAAGAAAATAGTTTGTGACATTAAACACCTTCCCATGAAATAATTCAAGTGAACTTGGAGCAGATTTTAAGGATAAGGAGGTCCCTGGGTGGTGAAGGTGGAGATGCACACCTGGGAAAGGTCAGGCAGCTGCTGGAGCCTCCGTGTGCTCCCAGTTCTGATAAAAACGGGGTGGAGGCAAAGGCAGCTCCAGAGCCAGCCTGAGGAAAAAGAAGGAAGCTGTGCCAGTCAAAAGAGAGGAAACATTTCTATTTCTGAAAGGCACCAGCAGTCAGGAGGAGCAGGTGAACGAGTGCTTTGCTCTTGAATTTGCACATCTTGTTTATCACTTCCCAAATTTCTCCAGTCTCAGGATGCTTCCTGCAAATTTCTGTCATCTCCTGCCTGGTTTAGCTTTTTCTGGCCTTTATGGAAGCACAAGAGGAAAGCCAGCAGAGTTGAACCCAGTTTAATGGTTGAAGAGTTTTATCCTGCTCTGGAACACAGAGCAGAGATCGTTTTCATTCGTTTATTGTTTCAGCACTGGGCAAATACAAATGTTTCTCTTGCGTCCAAGGATATTTTTAATACTGCTTTTTAGTTGTTGTTTTATTTTGCTTGAAACTCCAAATGCATTCTTCCCAGAATTTCTAAGCTTGTTCTTTTATTTTTATTTTTTTTTTTAAGGGTATCCTGTCAGTTTTTGAATACAGGCTTTTCATGTTGCCAGTGAATTGCTTTGATCTGCAGATGAGAACTGATGAGATGCAGTTTCCTCAGTGCTGAACTTTGCCAAGAGTCCTGAGCGTGCCTGTGATGGATCCGAAAATCGGGAAAAGAAAATTCCTGACTGGACTTTCCAAAGCAAAATCTTTTCCCATTGTCTGAAAACAAAAATGCCCAGAACAATTCTTCTGTGATTTGGTGGGATGAAAGTGAGTGAAGGAAAAAGGAGCAGAGTTTGATGAATGTTTTCTTTGTTTTATATATGGAATAATAGCTGGGAAATAAACTTATATTCTTCTTTTTCCGTGCCACATCTTCTTGTACTATCAGGGGGAGCTGGCAAGGAAGAAGCTGGGGGAAAAAACTACCCCTGAAGTGGGTTTTAAAAATTAATTCTGAGAAGGATAATATCCAGTGATGCTGTAGGACTGGAAAATAGTCCTGGCCCTTCACCATCTCCTCAGTGGGTGTGGAAATCCCCAGGGGTGAGGGAGGCTCGGCTGTCCCAGGGAGCCCTCCCAGGGAAGATATTTTTCCTGAAAATCCAGAGCTTTTGGTGCCTCTCGGTGCCTAAGTTCAGGAAGCACACATCCCTGGGGGGAAATGGGCTATTTGGGGCAATTTGTGCCAAATTACACAGTGGGTGGTTGGAAGAGGCAGCCCAGGATGATTCTCTCAAACACCACAGTTCCTTCAGATTCGGATGAGCGACTCTTTTTTAGCTTAAGTGCTACTTGAATTCTGCAGCATATTCCAGGGAATAAGTAAATAAAACACCATTCATGCCATGGGATCAGCATACTAATTTATGGCCAGATCTGAAGCCTTTTTCCCAAGGCAAAATACAATTAAAGCCAGGCAGAACTTGACCCGAGTGAGCACTTCAGCATTTGATCTGTGAATTTGACTTTTCTGCATTTTTATTATTTTTATACAGTAGTAAAAGTCTTTCTCCTGCTGGATATTTTACATTGGGCTGGATATTGAATTCCTTGCAGTAAAGGCCTCACCTCTTGAAATGTAATCTTATATAGCGTGCTGTCTAAAGAACTTAATTCTTATTGGGATAACAAGTTTAAAAATATATATTTTTAAAGAATATCCATGACATTTTGTTAACCTGGTTCTAACAGTGGTCCAGCAGGAACAGCAGAGGATGAAAAGTGAGGAACAGGCTGAGATCTAATCTGACCCAACTCATTGATTCCCTCCCTGACCTTGGGTAAGCCTTTTGACCTGCCTGGGCCTCAGTCAACTCAGCTGGAAAATTGGGTAAAGAGTGGAGCCTGTTAGAAAACCATCTTCAATTTGAGCAAAGATTTCCTGGAGACCCCAAAAAAGGGAGTGGAGTCATTCCATACAGACATAATTGATTGTGCACTGTGCAAGAATAACATCCTGAGCCGTGGGATACCATGGATGACATCTCATTCGTCCTGCCGTGGCTGGGTGGTCTCTGGGTCCACTTTTCCTGTCTCCAGAGCTGTATTTTCTCTTTCCCAGGATTAATCTGGCTGTGCCTGCCCTTGGTGGGAATGTGGCTAAAATATTGCACGGGCCTAAGAAGGTGGTGGGGAGGAATTACTATTCCTGCTTGGATTGCAGTTAGTGAGGTTACTAACTAATTACTGTCCCCTGGATTAAGTGTGACCTGGACTGGCATCACCTGCCACTGTGTCACTAACACATGGAAATGAAATCAGGGATTTACTCAGAATTCACGGAATCACCGAATGGTTTGGGCTGGAAGGGGCCTTAAATCCCATCCAGTGCCACCCCCTGCCATGGCAGGGACATCTTCCACTGCTCCAGGCTGTTCCAAGCCCCAATGTCCAACCTGGCCTTGGGCAGGGTTCCAGGGGACTTCCAGGGATCCAGGAGCAGCCACAGCTTCTCTGAGCCCCCTGTGCCAGACCCACCCACCCACTGAGGCTTTCCAGAGTGCCCTAGCTCTCCCAAGCCAGTTTTCCTGCTCCAGCACGCCCTTCCCAGGAGGAAGACCCAGCTTCAATCTCCGCGCGAAGCCACGCGCGTAAGCTCCGTTCCCACCTGGGATCCATCAGCTTTGCCCACGTTCCCCCATCCCCAGTGGAGCTGCCCATCCCAGCCTGTGCTGGAACCCCCCCAGGAGGGCTGTGAGGTTCCTGGGAAGCAGGGGAGGCCAGCCAAGGCCACTCCATGGCATGTGGCAGCCGGCACGCCGGGCTGGCGGCGGCTCCCAGCTCTGGCACTGTTTGTCCTGGGCCAAGGCCAGCTCCTCCCGCCTGTGCCAGCACGCCTCAGCCATCCCGGGCTCACTAATCTATTCTCCGTGACCCACGCTGGAAAAATGACCGTTTCCTTCCCCCCCAATTCCCACATCTGCCGTTTGTTTTGCTGCCTTTGCCTTTGCCGAGATTTGGGAAGGAGTTCAGGAATGCGGAGCAAACCCAGGCTGACCTCGCAGCCTGAGTGGCATTTCTCTGGCAGAGCCTGGAGGTAAACAGTGAAGGGGAAGCGGGCATGTTTCTTCACTTCCACGTGTGTGTTTCTAGTTGTTTTTAAAGGAAAATAATGATTTTGCTCTAAAATGTTACTGAGGAGTAGGAGGGACCTGGTATTTCCAATGGAAACCACTAAATCTTGCTCTGCCTGTTAATTGGCTGGTGTTATCCTTCCTTGACAAGTTTAAATTTTAACATTAATATTAGGTGCAAACACCTCGAGAAAAGTCACTCCTACTACTCCAAATGAAATTACTATGTGAGAATGACATTTATGTTGGAATAAAATCATCACTGTGTCCCATATAACATAACATATCTATATATTTTGCATCACAAAAAAAAAAAAAAAAAAAAGTTACAAAATACCAGGCTCTGCTCTCTTTAAAAGTGCAGACATGGAGAAATAAAAGTTTTTTCTTGAAAATATTCAGTATTTTAATGGACTGCTCTGAAAACATGCATTTCATTTTGAAGGCATATTTAACAAGGAAATTTGAAAAGCAGTGACCACAAACACAGCATAGAAGTAAAATGCCGTGAGAATTTGCAGAAAAATAAAATATTACAGTTTGAGAGAGGCTGGAGGATGTGCAATGACCAAGAATTCACTCTATATTTCCCCTTCTTTTATTTTCCAAAGAGAAAAGGGCTTGATCAACCTCTTTAAATGCAGTTCCCTGTGATCCCTTTTAATTGGAAATAAGTGATAATTTTTTAGGCCTATATAGATATAGCTGCACCCCTGAAATGAAGAACAAGAAAACACGAACACACCTTGGGAGAGATAAACTTAAGATCAGAGGGAGATTTAACCAACAGAATTACTGTCCACAAAGATGCTTCCCTGCCTTTTTTGTAGCAATTCCATGGAAATTTGGTGTTAAAACAGAAACTGCAGTTAAAACTGGGATCTAGGTCTGCTGCTCTGTATTCCTCTGGGCTTACAAGGCTAAGCAGAAGTAGAGGAATTACCCACAAATATTTGGTGGGTTTTATATCAAGAGCCTAAAATAGCTGGGTACTTATGGAATTAAAGGGAAGGGAATTTGAAAAGAGCTGATTTAAGTCACTGCCATGCTGCTTTTTAAATTAATGGCCAAGAGTGAGGGGCTGGAATTTTGTGCCTTTGGAGCCACGGGATCCTGCTGGGAGTGGGAAGGTGATGTAGGAGGAAGTGTTGAGGTTTGTGTGCTCTGCCCTGGCCGGTGACAAGTGACACCTCCTGCCCTGTCCTCTCCTCTGAGGTGTCACATGTGCCATCAGAAGCCCAGACAATTCTGAAAGCTTTCAGTTATTTGTATTTAATCTGCTGGTATCACTCCCGTGTTCCTTGTTTTTTTGCTTTTGCTTCTGGCCAGATTTCCTCCCACCACCGAGCACCTTTGTTTAAGATTATTTCCCCCCAGATAGATCAGGCTGCATTTTTTCGAGTTCAGTGTCATTTGTCACCATGACTCTGTCAGTGACTCTGCTTTGATGGCTGGGGCCATCCACTCTGGCTGCTGTAGGAGCAAAGTCAAAGAGGAAAAGTGCCATGAGCTCATCCAGCTCTGGTGGCAGAGCCGTGGGGGGAATCTTTGGGCAGCTCTTTGGATCTGAGCCCCCTGTTTGCTCCACAGGCATAGAGATAAGATAAGAGATAAGAGTCTCTTTCATGTGCAGGAGCCATCAGGAAAGGAAAATCCAACGCTCTGGTGGAATGACTCCACCATTGTGACTGGAAGACCCTGCACAGCATCAGTTGATAGTGCCTGTCTGTGCTTCAAAGAGCTGTGATGGTGACAACAGCAGCTCAGGGCTCGTGGCCTCGTCTGGAGCCCTCTGCCCATCCTCAGCCAAGCACCACATGGGCTCAAAGTCTTTGAAATTGGTATAATGCTGAAATACAGGTCTGGTTTGTGCAGAGGGGAAGGCAGAAACACAGCTAGAAAATGATCAAAAGAACGGATTTCTGGTAGAAAATAAATACACATAGTTAAAGTAGGGGATAAATCTTTTCCCACTGAAGTCAGTGCGAAGGTCACTTTGATTTTTATAGACTCATAGAATGGTTAGAGTTGGAAAGGACCTTAAAGCTGATCTAGTTCTACCCTTTGTCATGGGCAGGGACCCCTCCCACTGTCCCAGGGTGTTCCAACCCCAATGTCCAGCCTGGCCTTGGACACTGCCAGGGATCCAGGGGCAGCCCCAGCTGCTCTGGGAATTCCATCCCCACCCTGCCAAGGAACAATTCCTGACCAAAGTCCCATCTCAATCTGCCCACTTTCAGTTTAAAGCTATTCTCTGTGTCCTGTCCCTCCATTCCTTGTCCCCAGTCCCTCTCCAGCTCTCTGGCATGCTCTTTAGTCTCTGGAAGTGACTCTGAGCTCTTCCTGGAACCTTTACTTCTCCAGGTGAGCCCCCCAAGCTCTCCCAGCCTGGCTCCACAGGACAGGTGAAGAGAAAATCTGGGCTATTTTTATTTGTAATTGATGTAGTTGGTGGTGACAAAGTTTTTGGATGGAAAGAAGTTATGCATCCCAATTTTCTTCAACTTCTTGCTGTCCCAACATTTATCTGCGAGTACCCGTTGGTCTGAATTGGTTTGTTGCCCCTGCTGGGACACTTTTCTGGACATTTCAAAGCATCATAACTGCAGTAGGGTCCTGCTGATGCTCAATTAGACTAAAACCAGTGAATTTTTGTGGATACTTTTGTTGTTTCTTTTTGAGGTGTGAGTGGGGTTTTGTTCCTTTAAAAATATGGCAGGAGATTCATCTAAAGGGTGTGTCCCTTTATCAGCAGGAGCAAAGAAGATAGAGAGGGAGAGCAGGTAGCTCTGTTAGCATAACTACAACCAAAAAAAAAAGGCAAAAATGGAGAAAAAATAGATTTAAATACTTTAGTCTCATCAGACTGACTGTCTTCCAGCTTATGATCTAATTGAGGGGAGAATGGAAGCATAAAAGCACGTCTTGTTAGAGTTAGAGAAGTAATTAATTGATCAGATGTTGTTTCTTCAGCAATTACGTGATATTCCCCTGTGAATGAGTTGAAATTTTTGGTGTCGCTATCAACATCCAACATCTCTCAGTTTTCCACAGTGGATGGATGAGGTTCTTCTCCTTCTCCAGGGGACCTGTGGCTGGTTTTGACCGAGGCTTTCCAGGAGCTTTTCTCATGTCACGGATGCCGAAGAACTCTGCAGGCTGGAGACTTTTCCATAATTAAACTCGGTGCAAAATAAAGGGAGATCTTCATCACACTCTTTGTATTCCTATAAAATCTGTTGCCATGGGAGCTGGCATTGAAGAGCAAGGCACTGGAAATCCAGAGTGTTACATTGAGTTTGCCCTGTAGCCACAGGAGGGTCCCTTAAAATAAAGTCGCCTTTTATCTTTGCTTTCTGAATAAACATAAAACTAGATTTTTAGTGCAAAATCCTGATTTCAAGGTTATTGATGCCAGACTAAATTAATACAGTCTGTGTCATAGCATACAAAATCCCCAGCAAAGCCAGGGATACTCCTGTCTTTTGAAAGCTTGACATTTGTTTTTCATAATGAACTTAAAGGTCACCAGCTACAGATGAATCAGGATATCTGCTCGAGTTTACATTTACATGCATTTTATTTTATTCCCATGTGCACTTTTTATGAGATCCATCACTGGAATAAAACTGTAGCGCTCTCTTATTATCCAGGTTTGATGGTCTAGAAGAGTTATCAGCCTGCTGCCTTTTGGATCCACAGCAATTCTGGCTGGCAAGTGCTGCCCTCTTTCCTGAGCATCACCACTGATTCCACCTCGAAATATGACATTAAAAAGTGTCTCTCTCTCCCCAATCCATAACTCCTCGTGTCCTGACGCCCTGCTCAATCCCTGGAATGATGGCAACCCCATCTGAGTTAGTGAAAAATGCTTTGTGTGTGTTGATGCTTCTTTAATTCCCGTTTTATTTCTACAGGAGAAGCTGTAATTAATCAAAACCCAACTTCCAGGGATTCAAAATGTCTCATCCAGCCCTAGAATGGATGTGTCCCATCTCTTCTGCATATGAATTTTTTGTTTTTGCTCAGCCTAGCAAGTGACCTGTATTGCTGCACGGATTTTTTTGAAACCAAATAACATTTTATACTTTTGCCAAAATACCTGTGGAGCTGACAGAGCATGATGCATTCATTTTCCTTGATTTTGTAGTGAGGGAAAAGGCTAGCATGAATAATTCAAAAATAATGCTGAGACTGTTAAGATTTAGTACTGGAGAGGTCATCACAGTTGGGAGAATGAGCTGGGAGACTATTACTATTCCACGATCTTTGAATCTCAAGGTGACATCATTATTATTTCTCTATATCTATAATGTGGTGCTGCAACCAACTCATTGCAGCGCTTCTCATGTAGGGGAGAAAGATCAATTACATACAGACCTCAAAATGTGAACTATAAGCATAGTGTCCAATAAAACTGTCATTAACAGTCACCACAATTTTAACTGTGTGCTTTCAGGTCAAGCTGCTTTAAAAATGATAACTGACATTGAAAGGTTGAATAAAGAGCGCCCATTCCAAAGGGAGTGGGGCTGCACCCAAAAATAACTGCTCATTAACAAATTGGTTAATTCCCTTCTCCAGTTTACAGCATTCTGTGTTTCTCTCATTGTCTCTGATTGTGCATCCATAGAGAACTGTGGGAAAAAAAATAAAATCCTGAGTTTTCCACATGATCAGCACCAACAGTGGTACTGTTGGGCATGCAGAGAAAGCGTCCCTGTGCAGTTTAATTTTATTTATTCCTGTCTTGGATGGGAAACTGAAAGGTGTCACCCAAATGGAAGCTGTATCATGGTGGTGCTTTAACTATTACCTCACCTCTCGGTGTGCCTGTGGAAGCCTGAGTTATCCAAAATAAACACTCCCTGACAAATATTGGGAGTAATGTGTGCCAGGAAACAGCCGCCAGGACTTCAGAGGTGCCTTCCATTGGGCGAGTGCTGCCTTGTGTGTTTAATTAAACATCCCTTTCCCTTGGAGATTATCCCCCAAGACTGCAACTCTCCCAATAAACAGTTTTCCAGCATGTTTTGTTTTCTTTTTCTGTAATTTTCAGACGAGTCTGAGAGATAAATAAGGCAGCTTTCGTAAGGAAATTACAGAGGAAAAGGGTTGGTGAGCCACCTGTTCCAAACACGAGGACATTTGATGTAAGTGGAGCTCAAATGTTTGTAAGAAACATGCTGCAACTCTTTGAGGCTGTGATTCCTCCTCTGGTTTTGAAGGAGCAAGCTGCTATCCTCTTCTCTTAGTTCTTCCCAGTTTTCCTCGTGGGATTTAGGCTTGCAGCACTGGGAGAACTCCTCGCTCCTGGGTAGCTGAGCATGGAGGTGGTGCAGAGGATGAGGAGCATCCCAGGGCTATGCCTGCCTGGGCTCCAGCAGATCCTGCCATTTCCACTTCTTGCTTCCTGCCTTTTTTTTCCCCTCTTGACTCCTTCAGAGCCATGATCCACACCCAGGAACACTCACAGTGCCTTATTAAAGCCAGGGAGCTCCAGCAGCTGCTCCAGGGGGTGCTTCCCCAGATGGATCCTGGTCCAGGATATTGATAGCTCTTGGATATCCAACAGCTCCTCCATGTTTAGGGTCTAAATGAGCTCATTGGTGCATTTGTTTGCCTAAATTCTGATTTACATCATTTCTACAAATTAGGTGTTTTGACAACAGAGTGGTTTGGGTGGGAAGAAACCTAAAATCCCATCCTGTCCCACCCCCTGCCTTGTGCAGGGACAGCTCCCACTGCCCCAGGTTGCTCCAAGCCCCAGCCAGCCTAGCCTTGAACACCTGATAGCACCAAGAATAAAAATTCATATGACGAAGAAACACAAGGAGCAAAGAGATGCAAAATGTGTGAAAAAAGAAAAGCCTTTGTTATTTTGCTTGTCGAATTTTTCTGTTGTGCACAGCTGGATGGAGAGGGCACTCTGGCAGGGCTGTGAGCTCCAGCCCTGCTGAACCCAAAGATTAAGAGGAGATTGGTCAGAGGAATCAAAATGATAAAGGCTAGGAGAGACGTGATCCTGCAGCAGGAAAAATAAAACAGCTGTGAAACAATGTCTCTCTAATGACTACAGGAAAATTAAGAGCGAGCAACGCAGCAGCTTCCTGGGTATTGCTTTTTTCCTGTTCAATCAAACATTTATTTTAATTTTTAGCTTTTGGAGGAAAGCCACATGACTTCAGCTGCACTTCACCCTCGTGATGCACCCTGAAGTGCCAGGGTGTTTGTGTCAGGTTGTTGCACACTGTGCTCCTCCTGTGCAGTGGTTGATGCAGCAGAGATTGCCTCCTGGGCACTGCCCTGGGGTTCATTTGGGGGGGGCAGGAGATTGGAGCAGCATCACCAACAGGGATTGGACTGGTTGGACACCTAAGAACTGGAGATCAGAGAATCATGGAGTGGTTTGGGTTGGGAAGGATGTTAAATCCCCCCCAGTGCCATCCCTACAGTGGCAGGGACCCCTCCCACTGTCCCAGGCTGCTCCAGCCCCAATGTCCAACCTGGCCTTGGGCATTGCCAGGGATCCAGGGACAGCCACAGCTGCTCTGGGCCTGCCCACCCTGCCAGGGAACAATTCCTGCCCCAAATCCCATCTAAAATCTGCCTACTTTCAGTTTAAAGCCATTCCCTGTGTCCTGTCCCTCCATCCCTTGCCCCCAGTCCCTCTCCAGCTCTCCTGGAGCCCCTTCAGACCCTGCCAGGGGCTCTGAGCTCTCCCCTGGAGCCTTCTCCTCTCCAGGTGAGCACCCCCAGCTCTCCCAGCCTGGCTCCAGAGAGGCTTCTATGAGAGGAGAGAAAGAAACCAATTTGATGGCACAAACTTTGAGATCTCTGGAGAGTTCAGCTTGCTTTTGTCCTTATCACATCCCCTCTTGCTTTGTGTTCACCTCACCACAGCAGCAGCTGCATTTACCATTAGATTTATATTCAGGTGCTGTGGTGACAGGGCTACAAAATATGGGATTCTGCAAGCCAGGGGCCAATTCAAACAGGTCACCTGCTCCAGGATTTTCATACTTAATATTGCCCTGATTTGTGCTGTAAGGAAGCTGGGAAAAGTTTTGCTGCCAGTTCTGCCCTTTAGATCACCTGAGGATTTCCTTTGGAGCCCACGTGCTCCCTGCATAGTGCTGGAGTTTGCTTGGCAAGCTGGTTATGGGGGATCTTGTTGGAGATTTAAAAAGCATAATAATAACTTAATAATAATGAAATCTTGTTGACAAAACTGGTGTATTTTGCAGAACAAAGCAGGAAGGAAATCCTCTTTCTGCCAGAGTTTGGGTTTCATAATGTGTTTTGAAACACTGGAAGTCCTTTCAGAAGAGGGAAGGTTATGGTGCACTGGTCCTTAAACCAATCCCAAAAAACACTGAAACAAGTGTTTTAAATGGCTTCTTTGTTCATCACTGTCCAAACTAGAAACTCCATCAATTAATAATGAATTTGGAAAAAGTGTTGAAAAGCTACAATCATGAGAAATTGCTTTTCCCATGGAGAACATTGTGTGCCTGGTGAAGGATGAGATCCTGTTATCCCACCAGGAGAGAAGAGGAAAGGGGCAGAAAAGGAAAGGCTAAAGAGAGTCATTAAAACCTGTTTATCATTTAAAAAAAAAACCCAGAAGTTTGTTCTTAGCACTGGGATGCAAAGTGCAGCGTTCAAGGAAATGTAAACACAACTGCAACTATTTCATTTCATGGGAGGTTTTTGTTGCTGTCCTATTAAATTTAATGGGTTGCCTCGTGAGAAGCAGCTCATTAATATGAATATGAAGAGCACGTTTCAACCTGCAAACTAAACAACACAAAGATGGGTGATGTTGATTTTCCTTGGCTTTTTAAAAACATGAACTACAGCCGTGGAAGTAGCTGGAGCCTGGGGATGAAGCAGGGAAGTGGGAATCAGGGGGCCCTGCTCCTCATCCCCCTCTGTGTCAGATCCCTCTGATGTGAACCCAAGCAAATCAATTAACTGCTGTTTGCTTTGGTTCCTGAACCAGGTTAAATCAACCAGCGCTGCACTGCTTATTGGGGAGGCTAAATAATTAGAATTAATTACACTGGTTTCCATGAACATCACTGGAGTGGGGGCCCCAGGGCTTGGGATGCTTTGGTGTTCTGGAGTCTGGGCTGATCCAAAAGCTTCTCCCCACTGGTGTGGTTGCATGTGTTGGTGCTGACTCCAGGTCAACCATGGCCGTGGAATTTGGAGTTTTCAGTGTCTGCCCATGGACAAGTGTCATGGGTGTCAGTGCAAAATGGAACCAAAACTGGGAATTCTGTCCCAGCTGTAGGAACTGGGGCGGGGATTGGGGTAACCCTCTGTCCATGGCCCAGCTGTTAAAAACCAGCTGGGGCAGTTTGCTGATCTCTGCCAGGACCCATCCTGGATCCAGGCACAGATCTCCTGCTGCTGGGACAGGGAGTGGCACTGAGAAAATTCCATCAGCTCTGGGAGATGCTGCAGCCAGGGCAGGAGCCAAACATTCCTCCCTGGATC
>CM031862.1:1257643-1294164 GCA_018697195.1 Certhia americana
ATTCCTGCCTGGATCCAATCTGGGATTTGGGAACACCAAACATTCCTCCCTGGATCCAATCTGGGATTTGGGAACACCAAGGATCCTTTCCCACTGCATTCCCAGAGGAAGAGCAGCCCCAGCTCTGCCCACTGCAGCTCCAGAGGAAAACTCCCCCTTTCTCCAGGATCCCTGCTCCCCCAGAGCCACCTCTGCCACTGCAGGAGGGCTGCAGCCACCATGGGATGGCACTGCCACCAAGCCCTGAGCCACAGGGGACAGCTGCCAGCCTGACTCTGACACTGGGCTGGCCTTTGGATTCCTGCATTTTTATTGGAGTTCCCCTCATCCAGAACTGTTCTTGCTCTGCCCACAGCTTTGCCTGAGAGCCCCTGAATTTCCAAACTGGAATCATTGGGAGGGAGGGGGTTTGCATTCTCCATTCCAAGGGAGGCTCCTGCCTCCCTCAGCACACACCTGTGCTCCAATCCAGGACACCAAGGCTAAAAGGAATATCCCACGTCCTTGGTTCCATTTGGAATGATGGACAAGGGTCTTTTCTGCGAGGTTGCTGCTTGATGCTTTCAGGAGGTTGCTACGTGAAAAAAAAAAGCAGCAAAATTAGCAAAACACCTTCATAGTGAAATTGAAAAAAAATCAGAGAGCAAACAGTCATGAAGGGTCATATTTTTGGCCCTCAAAATATGTTAATTTCCCCATGTTTATCAAATTAGGAATAATTTTCCAGAAGACTCTGGATTCCAAAATTCTTTTTGTGGTTGCACTATTTGGCCACAAGACTAAAGCTCATCTGTGACTTTAAGGTGTTGTTTAGGGACTGGTACCTCAAAAAACTGCAGTTGTGTTTCTTTATTTGTCACTTATTCATCAGCAAAATTCCTTGTGATGATTTAAAATTCCTGAGTAGATGTAGAGTTTGTCTTAAACCCTCATAGTGGAGTTTCTATACAGAGGGGCTTTGAGGCATGGGAGATTTCACCAAAAAATTCATGATTTATTTACTTCATATAAAAATATGTCATAAAATAAAGGTTACAACTGAAAAGTGACAAAAATTCAGGCTTTAGTCCTGCAGTGGGATAAGATCTGTTACATTGCTATAAAACATTGGTTAATTCAGAATTCTTTCAGCATGAGCTCTCCAAGGTGGGTATTTACCCCTGAGTTGTCCCTCTCCATTCCTGGTGGGAGCTCATCTCCTCAATGCCTCCAAGGTCTTGGAAAACACATAAAGGCAGCCTGCTGAAAATAAAAAGAAACCACAAAAAATGTGATTTTTTTTTTTAAAAAAGGTTCCCATCTCATTGTAATTGCAAAAAGTTGAAGGAAGATATGATTTATATGAAACTGACAACTGTCATCTGTCAGTGACACAACATTTTTTGACCATTGACACAACATTTTTTGACCATTCTTTCTGGAATTACTTAAAATGAGGGTTTTATTCTGGCCTTATGCTTTATGATCTGGTTCTGCTTCTGTGGGTCTCCTGAAATGGGAATTACACTCAATGCTGGGAATCTCAGAAAATCAATTCTGTCCATCACCAGCACAGAATTGGAGTTTTTCCTCTTTTTTTTTTTGTTCTGTGGAGGAGCTGCCTCCATCCTGGTGGAGTTGCACAGCTCTGGGATGTGCTTCTTCCCCATCCTTGCTTCCATCCTGGTGGAACTGCAGAATCCTGGGATGAATTCATCTCCATCCCTGCCTCCAGCCCAGCTCAGGGCTGGGGTGCCCAGAGGAGCTCCAGACTCAAACCACAAACCCCCATCAGCAGCATTTCCTGGAGAGATGCTGGTTTGTACTGGGAGTGAAGACTGGAAAAATCCTGCCTGATGTGGCAGCCTTGGGATGGATCCCAATAAAGTGAAAAAATTCATGAGGAGACCATAAAACTTCCAAAAATTAAACTTTTAGGATAACACAAATAAAAGTTACTTTGAAAAACTCAGACCTGATCCTCAGCTTGCATAAGGAAAAAAGTGTGAAACATTTTTTTATTTTGTTACATTTTTGCTCCATTGCGCATACTCAAGAGACTCCTTTATTTCAAATTTAAAATAGTCCATGAAAATCTGTATTGACGTAATAGCTTATTAGGCTACAAGCAAAATATTCCCAGAACTAATTTTTAATTAATATAGTTCACTGAAAACTTATAAAAGATTCATACATAATATGATAAAAGAAATAAACATCCTCAACACCATGTTAAGTTTCTTTTCTTTGTCAAACATTGGGTTTTTTTTCCTCTGCTACCAGCACAATAAAACCTGCTCTTACAAAATTGACTTGTCTTTGGCAGCTCTGTCAGATGTGATATTTCCTGATCCATAAAATGGTGCTTATTAATCAGAGTCAGGTTCTGACACCTCCTCTCACTTTGGGTGCTGCCTTTCATAAATGGCTTCATATTTTTAGTCCAGACTTTCCCTGGAGTCACTGTCCCCCCAAAAATGCTGCTCCAGAGCTCTGGAGGCCACTGGAAATCCCTTCATTGACCTCCAGGAGTTTTGTGTCACTCATAAAAACAGGCTGGGAGAGCTGGTGGTGCTCACCTGGAGAGGAGAAGCTCCAGGGAGAGCTCAGAGTCCCTGGCAGGGTCTGAAGGGGCTCCAGGAAAGCTGGAAAGGGACTGGGGACAAGGGATGGAGGGACAGGACACAGGGAATGGCTTTAAACTGACAATGGGGAGATTTGGATGGGATTTGGGGCAGGAATTGTTCCCTGGCAGGGTGGGGATGGAATTCCCAGAGCAGCTGTGGCTGCCCCTGGATCCCTGGCAATGCCCAAGGCCAGGTTGGACATTGGGGCTGGAGCAGCCTGGGACAGTGGGAGGGGTCCCTGCCATGGCAGGGGGGGCACTGGGATATCTTTAAGAAGTCTTTCAGCCCAAACCATTGCATTGTTTTATGATTTTTGAGCATCAGGACTTTCCTAGAGCTGGTCTCATTCATCTCTCTGCAGTCACTGCAAGTGAGACACAGAGCCCAGGCTGCCCTCAGCGAGTTCCCTCTGTAGGCAGTGGGAAGTTGCCACCTCCAGGGATGGTTTTTGGACACATCCCTGGCAAAGGAAGGTTCATGCCAGGATTGTTGAGCTGAGCAGGAAAGTGCCTTAACCCAGGTTCTTCCTAAAGGGTTAGTCCCACCTTCAGGGGCTGACCCCACAGAATTTTTACCATCAGAAGGCACAGAGAGAGCTCCTCTGAGAATTGTGAAGGTCTACTTTGAGCCTTGCCGGCAAGGATGAGCTTCTGTGACCTGTTTAGCACAATATATTTGATTTTTGCTCTAAAAAAGCATCTGTTCAGTGTCTGGTATCCGATATTGAACTTTGTGTTGCTCTAAAGAGCCCTTTCCTCCTCTCATTCTTCTGTCCCCCAAAGTCCTCTGCAGACAGAAATCCTGCGTTTCATTTTCAGTCCTTGTTATTTCAGCCTGTGCATCAGAGGTTTCCACTGTGGAATTGGATACAAAAGTTAATCTGGGACAGCTCCATAAAAACTCCATAAAAACTTCCCACTTGGTTGTGGAAAGGGAGGGATGGATGGGACTGAGCACAGCTGGGGCGTTCATTGACAGGGTGGAGGCTTCACTCCTTCATCCTTCCTTGCTTTGGCAAGGACAGGGCAGGAATTTCACTGGAAGGATCACCCTGGATCCACATTTCCTGCCCTGTCATTCCCAGGAGCTGCCGTTCCCCCTGCAAGGGCTGCAAACAAAGGCTGTGCCACGCTTCTCTTGAAGTGGTGACAATTGAAGCTGTTGATGTTTGAGTGGCTCTAATCAAAGCTCGCTGCTTTTGTTGAAAGGAAAGACCCTCACATTGCTACTGAAACTGTTCTGCTAAACTTCAGCATCCTGCCACTCCCAGGGGGCTGTTTGGGATCATTTGGGGTTTGAACTCCCTGTGCTGGTGCTCCTGACTGAGGACAGAAACCTCTGCGGGTGGACAGGGGAGAGAGAATAAACAGGGATTTATGTTTTTATCGTTTTTAGCAGAAACATTAAGAAATAAAGACTGAATGACAGCAGCCCCAAGGGTGGGCTGAGAGGGCTCTTTCCTCTATCTGCAAAGCCATCTCCAGATGCCAGAGACCCTTCCATTCATGGTCTCAAGAACTGCCCAGCCCTAAATCCTGCGGCAGAAAGACTTCAACTATTTCATTGGAGATCTGGTCCATTAAAACTGGGGGCCACTTGCAAATGCTGTCCCATGTCCCATTTGTCATCTCAGCAGTGTGTCCACTGAAAGAGTGAGGTGAAAATCTTGGCCATCTCCTGGAAAATCTTGCCTAATTAATCCAATTGAGTACCTTAGTCTGAGTCAGGATAACACTATGTATTTAATAGGATTTAGCCCTGTGAATTCTTGATATCTGTAGCTCCTATGTGGCTTTAATATACTCAGCATTTTTCAGGATTAGGTGTTAAGGGCTTGATCCCAAAACGTTTAAAATCAATAGGTGTTTTCCTTTGACTTCAGTGGGCTTTGCTTCAGCCTCTAAATATCAGTCAATACTTTCTGATCTGAGCACAGAAAAATACTTTTCAATTGCATTTCCAAAACTCTTATTCCTTACTTTGCACCACATTACTTCTTGAACTCAGTTTGGATTTGAATAGGGAAATATTAACCAAAACAATAATGATATTATTAGCTGAAGCTTTAGCTTTTAAACTCAATAAAAGGTACCGCTGGGCATTCTTTAATGTTATAGAAGAAGAATGATTAATTTAAGGTTCAGGTGCAAGACAAGGTCAGGAAAGAATTGTTACTGTATACAGTGAGCATTTTGAGATGAATTTGTAGTTTGAAGTATCATTTTATGATGCATTTTCTGTTTTGTTATCAGGGGAAGTATGATGGGTGACATACGAGTGATCACAGTGTTTTGGTGCAATGTTCTGTGATGGGCTTTTCATAAAAATTAGCTGACAATGTCATGAGTATACAAGTAAATTTATAGCTTTCATACTGGACTGCCATTCCCAGAGCTATTTCCAATCACTTGGGCTTTTTATTAAGTTTATTGTTCTTTTATTGTTCAGTGGAGTGTAAGCAGTGAGATTACAAATAAATGTAAGTTGCAGCGGGTATGAAGTCAGGCTTGCAGAATTAGGGAAGATGTGAGCAGAGAGGACAGAAATTAATTTGAATCCTGGGGAAAGGGGAGTCCTGCCATCCCCTGGCATCGTGTGCCACGTGTGGAGGCAGAGCCTGCTGTGCCCTCCTGCCACAGGTGCCACCACAAAACAAACTCTCCCCTGTGCTTCCAACATCCTGATCACTTTTCCCCCTTTTTTTGCTTGTTTTTGTTGCCCAGTTCTCTCTCTGCTCTCTTTCTTCTCTTGCCCCAGCCCTTTCTTGCAGCAAAACAGCCCCAAAAAGTGAAGGTTGATGAAGTTTCTCATTTTAGCATCATTCTCAGAATATCTCTGGCATGGAACCTTCAGCATTTATTTCCCTCTTCTTTTTCTCCTCTCAAACAGCGAATACTTTATCATTTTGGTTAATATCCTGACCAGCAGAGCAGAAAATCAGACTCATAGCTTTTAATGACACATTTTCAACTGCAAGTTAGTAAAAAAAAAAAAAAAAAATCATTTTTATGTGGTTCTCCAATACTTATACAGACTTGGAGAAACATAATTAAAATTTGTGTTCCTTCTTTGTTATTACTGCTGTGGACTCCACTTAAACTGGATGCTGTTTGTCTGGGCAATCAGACAATAGCTGGAATCCAAAAGCAAATCGATTTGCTGTGTGGCTTGTGCTATTACTTAAGTTATAAATAAAATGATTTTTCCCAGATGGCTCCCTGATGGCCCTGCACTCTTCCCGGTACCAGCTCCAGCTTTTCATCCCTGCTGCATCTCCCTGGTGCATTCCCAGGCTGCTGCCACCTCCCACCTCCCTCCCTGCTCCCTCCTGCCTTCCCCCAAATGGCCAAAATCCCTGGCTGGAGTGGAACTGGCAGGAGATTTATTGGGATGCCAAGGTGGCTACTGAATTCCTGCCCAGGCCAAGCTTTGCCAAAAACCTGGCTTAGCTGTGGAGGACCAGCAGCAAGCTCTGCAGAAAGGGCATTGAGATGAGTTTGGAAGGGATTCCAAGGTTTTGGGGCTCCACCCTGAGGGCAGTGCCAGGTTTTCCCCTTTCTCTGTGCCAGCCCTCATCCCTCCCTTGTCCCTCCCTCTGATGAATAAACCCCTTGAAGCCACTGGTAAAAAATGAAGTGACATTTCAGGTGGCCAAGGTGACCTCCTAATTTATATTTCTAAAGAAAACATTCTGAAACAGAAAGTCTTAACTTCTCTCAAGGTTGTGTATTTACTTCACGAGCAAGTTCTCCTTCCAAAAATGTGGGCAGGGTACCACTGGAAACTAAAAATATAGATCTGAGAGCATGTAACACACACTGACTCAAGCTTTGATTTCATTTTGCCTTTTCAAGATGACTAAAATTGTTAATCCTCCAAGTTATATTTTTGTAATTTTTTTTTTTTTTTTTTTTTTTTTTTAAGAAAACAGGGAAGATGTTCCCAGTAATCAGGCAATGTTCATAACAGGAGGAAAACAATTATGAGGAAAACAAATATATTGGAAAAATGGTAGGTCTAAAAATAAATATTTTTCCATGAACACACAAGAACTATATTGAGAATTACAGGGGGAAAAAAAAATCAATAAAAAGTGGTATATAATAGCCATAGAGTTCAAACAAAGTGCATTCATTCCCTAGTCCCTAGGAGGACCCCTGATATATATGTGCAAAACTTAATGAAAATCAGACTTTGTCGTGTCATCAAAAATAGCAAAGCAGTTGGCTGAGTTTTCCCTACATTTTGGCTACTCCTTGCTCCATAAATATAGCACCTATTTAAAGGACCAAGCCTTGTTCCCATTAAAGTTGCAAACCTCAGACAAACTTTGGCAGAGGTTTGGGGGCCCTGATATTTGCTTGGGGTGTGTTGGGGTGCTCAGTGGGGAGCTGAGTGTCCCACGGGGGTGCAGGATTGCTGGGGTGAGCTGGGTGGTCAGACATGGGGGCACCCCCTGGTGTCATCCTGGGGTGTAAAAATCACAGAATCCCAGAATAGTTTGGGCTAAAAGGGATCTCAAATCCCACCCAGTGCCACCTCTGCCATGGCAGGAACACCTCCCACTGTCCCAGGCTGCTCCAGCCCCAATGTCCAACCTGGCCTTGGGCACTGCCAGGGATCCAGGGGCAGCCACAGCTGCTCTGGGCACCCTGTGCCAGGGCCTGCCCACCCTACCAGGGAACAATTCCTGCCCCAAAACCCAACCTAAATCTGCTCTCTGTCAGTTTAAAGCCATTCCCTTGATGCCTTGAGAGGCTGATCTGGAGCAGAGCCCAGGCAGAGCAGAAGGAGAAATTGGGGATTTATTCCAAGGCCTCCCTGGGCACACCTGGGCAGCACCAGAGCCCGGCTGGGACACACCCAAGGGCAGCCCAAAATGGGCACAGAATGGACACCCGGCCACCAGGGCTGACACTTGGAGAAGTTCTGCTTCATCAACACCTTGGAGTTCATTGTGCAATTCCAGCTCCAGCTTAGGCAGCTCCATCCTCCTTGCTTTGCCTTCTGCCTTCCCCCTTGGCTTTCTTCTGGGGCTGAAAGTTGTCCTTGGTGCCAAGGTGGAGAAGGAATTGTTTTGTGTGCCTGCTGTGTGCAGAGAGCTCAGGAGCACTGAATATGAACCCAGAACTGCCCCTGAAACAGCCCAGAGTCTGAAAATAGAAAAGGGAAAACTGAAGGCATTATCACCCTCTTGTCCAGTCACTTCAGGCCCTTGCCCAAAGTCCCTCTCCACCTGCAATGGTTGTACCTTCTCTGTGGCTTGGCTTTCAGCCACGGCTGTGGCTCTCATTTCTGTCAATATTCACACCAATTTTATATTATAGCAATGTCTCTGCTTTGGTGTAGGGCACAGAGACCTTTTTGACTAAGTTTTGGTTTTAAATGCAGGAGGATGTTCTGCTGTACTTCCACTCGGTGCCCAGGGATTTTCCTGCTGATCCCAGCTGTTCAGGGGAGATGTGGTGCATGGCTCTGCTCAAAGCTCCCTGGTGGGGCTTGAATACAGAAATTCTGTGCCTCAGTCTTCCAGGAAATATTTGATTTTTTTCTGCATATTATGTGATCATAATAAGTATTTTTTAAGGATCCAGGCACTTTTTCTTCACATGAAAGTTTCATCAGCCCTGTTTCTCTCTCCCCACTGACACCGAATGTCCCTCAACCTGCAACTGAACAAATTTAAGGAAGTCAAAGAAAATCTGATCCTGAGCTCATTCCTGTTTGATGAAATTCAAGCTGTGAGACCCCAAGCCAAGGCCAGTTGAAGACAATGGGAGTGTTTCTGTTTGTTTCCATGAGTTTTGTCAACTTTTGTTCGTGCCAGAGGCCCATCATGAGGGATGCAGTTGGGAATTTGACCACAGGAGCCTCTGCTTTGCTTCACTTAAAAAAGAATCCAAACCAACCAAACATTTTTCTTTTGCTCGTGGAAAGAGTACGGGAAAGGATGAGAGGGGAGACATCCAGTCTGGCTCGGAGCCAACACAGCCTGGCCAAGAGGCAAATTTCCTACAATTTCAGAGTTATGCTACAAGAAAGAAAACCCATTGTTGTGCCAGGCTTTGCAAGTTTTAAAGACAGTGAAAAAGGGGAAAAAAAGGAAAAAATATAAAAAAAAGGAAAAAAAGGAAAAAAAGACAAAAAAAAAAAAGGGAGAAAAGGGAGGAGAGGAGAGGAGAGGAGAGGAGAGGAGAGGAGAGGAGGAAGTAAACAATAGCTTCTTAAATTAGTTTGAAATTAATTCCTAGAACTTTCTTTCCCAGAGGCTCCTCCCACCCTCAGTCATTCCCAGACAATGGCTGGCTCCAGGGCAGGAACCTTCAACGGCACTTTTGCAATTCCTCGGATGAGTAATCTTCACTTCTGCCCCACTCTCCTGAGTAAGGGATGCTTGAGTAAGAGCTGGTGGAAGGGTCTGGCGTGCTGACAGCTGAGCAGGGCTGGGCTGAGCAATGGCTTCTCTAAGTGGTGCCAGCAGCTCCATAAACTTTGCAGGATTTTTTTCCACGGAGATTTGAGGCATAACAATCACCCTGGGCTCAGCAGGCAACTCCTCACAGAATCAAGAAATTATTTGGGATGGAAGGAACCTCGAAGCCCACCCAGTGCCCCCTCTGCCATGGCAGGGGCACCTCCCACTGTCCCAGGCTGCTCCAGCCCCAATGTCCAACCTGGCCTTTGCTTCAAAATACAGCCAAATTAACTGCATTTACATATTTTTATAAATTTATCAACTAGAGGCAAAATACAAACATAATTGTGAGCTTGGTGATGAAAAGGCACATCGTGCTGAAAGATCTCATATTGGAAATCTTGGATTATCACGCTTCAAGATTTCACTTTAAACTTGCAAAGTTTATAGCTGGGTAAGCAGGTATTTTAAATATCATCTTCCTGACTGCACTCCTCAGCTGATAATATTTCAAAATAAACAGTATCTATAAGTATTTTCACCTTTCAGGAGTTTTTTTAATAGGAATTAGTGAAGCTGAGTCTCAGGGGACAGCTTTATTTTGTTAAACCTCTAACACATTTTGTTTCATGTTGAGTCTTTGGGAGCTCTAATATGTTTTGGGTGGGTAATGTTTCCATACTTTACTACTCCATTCATAATCCATTACTTGGATAATTCCTCATTTGTGAGACCTGGAGAAATTATGGTATTCACAAGCATTTTTTGAATATTTATATAATGTCATAGCAGGGCTTAGGATATCAGTTGGCTGGAGACAAAGGCAGGATCCTCAGTTATTCTCATACTTAAGTACCAGTTTGATTCCTTGGCAAAAATGTAAATTACAACGTTGGAAGGCAAAGAATTATTGAACAAGGGGATTACATTGCAAAGCAGTTATTTCAACAGCTGCTGCCCGTAAGAGGGATCGGAATTTTTCAGGGATGTAATTTTCCTGTGCAGAACTCTGGTACAAAGTGAGAATATTAGCACCAATAAAAGGACAAACACCCACCAGATTCTGTGGGCTGTGCTGAGTGTGAGTTGTTCCTCCTTTGGCTGAGAGCTGCTCCCACCTGGAGCAGGAGGTGTTGGTGGGTTTCAGGCTGAGCAGCAGTTTGGGCTGTCTCACAGCCACAGACTGGAGTGGTGCAGATACAAAATCCTTGGAATTCCTCCTGGTGCTGTTATCCATGAGGCTCCCAGCCTTCCCACTGCCATTTCTGATTGGGGAAGTTAATCTCACTCCTACTTGGAGGCTTTATTTTCTGGCAGAGGAGGCTCCTGCCTCCCATCTCCTGACCCATCCAAGTGTCACAGGGATGTGAATCTCTCCTGGGGTGGATCCCTGGATTATTCTTCGGGAAAGGTTAACAGCCCTAATCCTACACTTGGCCATTTCCACCTGAGAATATAAATGATGTTTATGGAGCAGGGAAAACATGATTCATTTCCCTCCTCAGAGAGGAAGGTGTGGAGCAGGCCAGGTAAGTGAGTTGCCACCCATCACGCAGGGAACCAGGCTCAAAATCCAGAATAAATATGTCTCCTGAATCCAATTTCCAGTTCCTGGGTAGGAGGTATTTTTCCCTGTCTCCTTCCTTTGCAGCAGGAGCTCTCTTGTGACAGTTACTAATGGATTGCAATCATTGTGGATCTTACGCCAGCGTGCAGCACAACCAGGAGGTGTAACAACAAGGCTCCAGTAAATAATCCACTTTGGCAACCTGACATCCAGGAGAAGTTTATTTTATGCAAATAATGGTTGATTTAAGTCTGAATCATTGCAGAGACTCCTCCTGGTTCTGGGACCTTTTGCTTGGGAGGGGAATTTTGGACGGGAACAGAGAGGGGGAAGTGCCACACAAATACGCAGCTGGAATGTAGCACAAACACCAATGGGGGATTTGAAAAGTCCAACGTAGGAATAAATTTTCCTCCTATAAATTGTGCTCTACTCATAGGTGAAAAATATCTTCCCACAAAGCCAGGAAACAGTAAATAATCCCTTGGAGCAATTGAAGACAGACCCAGACTTGCCCATTGTCTCATCCCAAAAGGAAGGGTTCCATCCTACAGCAGGTACTCCCTGTGGTGGGCTGGTTCCATGTCATTAACCAAGGGCCAGAATCACAGAATCCCAGACTGGCTTGGGCTGGAAAGGACCTCAAATGTCACCCAGTGCCCCCCCTGCCATGGCAGGGACACCTCCCACTGTCCCAGACTGCTCCAGCCCCAATGTCCAACCTGGCCTGGGGCACTGCCAGGGATCCAGGGGCAGCCCCAGCTGCTCTGGGCACCCTGTGCCAGGGCCTGCCCACCCTGCCAGGGAACAATTCCTGCCCAAATCCCATCTAAATCTACCCTCTTTCAGTTTAAGATCACTCTTGACATCCAGATGGAAATGCAGGATGAAGGCTGTGGGAAATTGGGATGGTGGAGTCTACACAGCAGTGGAGGACTTGGGACTACAGATCTTTGGGAATCCTGGGGATTTGGGGTTTGTCTGTGGTAGTTGTATCTAACACAAAGCAGTCTATGAAAAGGCTTTTGCAAACACTGGTGGGAATTAGTCTTATGCAGAGAAAATGTTGGAAATTATTTAAATTGCAGTCTCAGTATTTACTTTTCCTGGAATGCAGTCACAGTGTCCCTGTCTCTCCATAGCCTCAGTGCCTTCACTGGCAGCTTCCATTTGCCTGCAGTGCTAAACTGAGAGGGCTTGAGTCTTGGCTTAACTTTAGTCACAGCCTTACTAACCCTGCTTAAAAATGGCCACTTTCCTTAACTAAGTTGCTAAAGGATGTCCTGGTGCTCAGTCAAAATTAATGGTGCAAATCCATTGTTTTTTAAGGAATATGCCTTGGGTTCTTTGGTTCTTCCTGAGACATTTGAGCTGTTTCAGGGAATGATTTTGTTTTGTTTTGTTTTTTTTCTATGGGGTCTGAGTTTAAGCAGAACTGTTTTTATGGGAAGTGTGATGTTGCTCGCATCGATTTGGCAACTGGGGAGACGGTGTTAGTGGGTGACCTTGAAAAATGTGATAAGTGGCAAGGGTGCTGAAAGTTTGAGGCACAAATGGGGTGGCTAAAAGCATATTTATTTCTAGCCTGTGCCAGTAGAGAGGGGTGAAATCCATGGATCTCTTCTCCACGAGAAGAAGCTCCTCAGTAGCCGTGGAGTGCTTTCCACCACGTTCATCTCAGCTCTGCAGAGAAAATATTCACAGCTCTAACAGGGTTATGTGGAACCTGGAAGCCTCCAAGGAGAAAATGAAGGGGAAATTTTCAAAGGGACACCTTTAGCTGCTGCAGTTTTTCGTGGAAAACGATCCAGAAAAGGGTTAAAGCTAGACAGAAAAACTTGCATGAGTAAGATTGGAAACACTAATTCTGCTCGGCGTGTAGCAGCTGCAGGTGAGTGTGGTGTGTATCAGCAGAGTGAGGAAATTACCAAACATTTCCCAATCCCATTCTGAGATGGAGCAAATACAACCCCCAGGGTGCAGATGGTTCCTGTACCACTCAGGCATCCGTAGAATTATTTCTGTTTGCCAGAATGAAGTGGAGATTTTGCCTGATAATGATTTATTATTCTCAGCACAGTGATAGTTTAGTGATTTCCCCAGAAAATCAGCCTAAACTCTTCAAAGAAAACTTTGAGGACCAGTCCCTATCCCTGAAAAAAATTTGGTTGGGTAGGAGCGTGGCTAATAAAGGACTTGCAGGAAAATAGAAAACATGGATGAAAAAAGAGTTTATAAAATATTATTGATGTCACAAGTTTGTGTTGTGTGTGAAACACACCAGGGTGCCTCTGAGCAGGCAGGGAATGAATTCATGGCTTTAATGCAGCAGTGGTGGGATGTCCTTTCCTGGTGGATCCCAGCCAGCTGAAGGAAACAGGGACCCACAGATGGATGCTGCAGGAAAAAAAAAAGAGGCTGGACAAGTCTTCTTGCTGCAGCATTTAAATGAAATTGTGCTTAGAGATACTGATGGGAGAGCTGGAAAAGGAAAAACTCCTTCATCTCATGCTGGCTAGAAAATGTGCTGGAGGTTTTACATGGGAAATGTTTAGGCAGAGTCAGAAAAATGGGAACAGAAAGTGGCATTCTTTGAGATTCCCCCAGTTCTAAGGAAAGTTTGAAATGTCTGAAATTCCAAAGAACCAGGGGCTTCTGCAACCAAGACTTTGTTGCTCTGACTAATTAAAATAACAGGGAACAAGGAAAGCAGCTGTCACATATAAGATTTCTGCAATGCTACCAGTGCCCTGGACACCACGTGACAATATTCCTTATTTTCCAGGAGGATATTTACTGTTTCCTTGTGATTCCTCCAGGTATTGGTTGTCTTTCCAAAGTATTTCCAAGGCAAATAAAAGTTGTGCTCTTATTATTCTTTTTCCAGTGCCTGTTTTTGTCTGAACTCTTGCATTCTTGTCCCTGGCAGTGTCCAAGACCAGGCTGGAAGGTGACAGGAGCTGCTTGGGACAGTGGAAGGTCTCCCTGCCCATGGCAGGGGTGGCACTGGGTGATTCCAGCCCAGACCATGCTGGGATTCTGTGATTCCCTGATCCCTGGGGTAGCCTGAGACAAATTTTTGGATAAACTGAAATAAAATCAAGGGATGTATTTAATTAATAAAGTGGTTGATAAAGACTCCCCCCATCCCCAACCCATCCAGCTGATTGCTTTGCAGTCATGAGATTTAAGGGAAAAAACCAACAAATCTGTAAACCTGGACCCTTTTTATTTGCCTTCTGGGCTGTGGGTCTGCTTTGCCATTGGAATTTTTTCTCCATGGTTGTGGAAATTAGAGAGTAGTTGTTGTGGCAGTGGCGTTTGAGAGCCTGGAGGAATCAGCTGGTTTTGAGTTAAACTTCACAAAGAAACACGAGATTTTTTTGGCACAGTACTAGACACAAGTATTGTCACATTATTTCATGTTTCCCTCAATGGGAAATTCCCAAATACATCCTGTTTTTAAGTTGTATGCTAGAGGAATAATAGGCTTCTGGAGACAGATTAATTTATAAAGTGAAGAACTAAAATTCCTCCTTCAAAGATGTGACACTCATTTGAAGTCCTCACATTGTTGCAGGCACAATTGCTCCTCTCTGCTTTGTTTATCTCTAGGACTTGCATTAATTAGCACTTAGAAAGGCTTTTGAAGAGTTTCATTCATTGAGCTCCTACTAAAACCATCTTCTAAAGCTCCAGCTGACCTCCTCCAAGACTCCCACCCTGGAGGTTTAACCTTCTTGGTACATCACTTTAATGTTTTTGTGACAGCCATCAGCTTCTTTTGAAACAATTAAAAAAAAAAGGTAAAAAGATAATGCTCCAAAATTAATCTACGTAAATAGCATTTGTTTAGTATATAATATGCAATAGAATGAATGTAACATTTTCTTTGCTATTTCTGCATCTTGAGACCAAAGCATCTGGAGCTGTTTGAGGAATTGCTGCATTTTTCACTTGACAGGGAAGAGTCAGTACTTTTTGCTGTCATCTCTGTGTCCTTTGTCCCTTTACTCTTTGAAGTGCAATTCAGTTTATTTTCCCTTATCTATAGGCTCAGATTGAGAGGTGCCCATAGAATCACAGAATCCATGGGGTTGGAAAAGCCCTCCAAAATCATCAAGTCCAACCATTCCCCAGCACTGCCTAGGCCACCACTAAACCTTGTCCCCAAGAACCCACACATTTGTTCTCATTTTAAGAGGATGAAGACCTGGATATTCAGAAATTATTCCAGCCCTTGGAGAGTATTGAGGGTGGGAGGCTGTCCCTGCCCAGGCCAGTGGGCAGAGGGTCCCTGCCATCTCCAGGTGACACTGCCTGGCACTGCCAGGATTGATCTGTTTCCCTTTTCCTTCTGAGTTTGCCTTGTCTTAAGGGACAAAGAGTTAAAACTTCTTCCCTCAAAGTGAACATTCCAAGCTGGGTGATGGGTGCTTTTAAAACAGAGGGAAGAGCGAATGAGAACAGAAATAAAGAAAAGTGCTGACTTTATTCTCAACCTGGGGAGTCCTATGCAGTGAAGGGAAGCATCTCCCTGCCATGGCAATGTAGCAAATTTCAGGAGGAAAATGGTTATTTCTTCTCTCAGGCCCAGCCATCTGTCACGGTTATTGAGGCACTCCTGCTCCACTAAGTCTTGCAAAACTCTCACTGAAGTTGGGAGAGCTGAGGTGTCTTAAAGCAAAAGCCACTTTCTGCTGGTGGAAAGCAGGAGGGAGCCTGAAATCTGAGGCTTTTGAAATGGAGATACATTTTCTTGGCTTTTCGTGAATCGGTCAGGGCGTGCAAAGCTGAGACCAGAACTGAAAGAGAAGAAAAGGAAAAGTGGAGGACTGTGGGCTTTAACATTCCAAAAAACTGGAACTGCTGAGGGTTGGAGGTGAGGTGCCCACCCCATCTCATGGATGCTTTGGAGAAGTGGGGATTTGCATTTTATGCTGTGGACAATTGTTGATCACTAAAAGGCAGATCAGCCTTTCCTGGGGCTGCTTTTATTTACGAGGGGGGGGTGTGATATGTGACTGTCCTAGTCCAGAGCCGACTGGAAGTCGTTCTGTTCTGGAGTCAACCCAGAAATTAATTTGCTTGTCTGAAAGCCAAACCTACCTTGTCTGCTCTCACTTGTTTTATTTACTGCTCTATCTTTTTGGAGCTCTTTGTCAACAGATTTACAAATACTGTCCGTTAGTGAGGAATTCTGAGGAAGGATTTTTTATATGGGATGTTTCCAGTGATCCTTCTACCTTCTACTTAATGTGCAATGTTTATTTATTGCTGTGTTGTGTGATTGCAATAAACAATTGTAGCTGTCAGTTCCTTCTGATTAAATACCGTATTTGTTAAATAAATAAAATGATAGTAATGAACTGGGCCATTCTTTGCTTGTAATGTATGGCTTTCATATTTCTGACACTTGGGAAGATATATGGAATGCTGATGTGCAGGAGAAGGCTTGTAAATCAACGGGAGCTGGAAAAGATTCGGATCTGCTTCCTTGCAGAGGGTCATCTTTGCCATTAGAAACTCTGAGGGCACTTTTGACTTCTCTCTGGGCCAAGAGGAGCTGCTCTGAGGAGGAAGCTGGGCCCAGAGGAGGCTCATCAAGAACTGGCGAGGGAAAGATTTTAAGGCACACGAGCTCTCTCAGGATGTGCAGAAAGATTTGTGCACACAGGGAAGGGGTCAAGGATCCCAGGTGGAGTCTCCATCCCTGTTCCTGACCAGCAGCACCCCAGGGTGGCTCTGCTGCCGGGGTTGGTTATTGCTCCCAGCAGAGCCACAACTGAGGAGCAGGAATTTTTCCTTTCTGGTTGTCAGGAATGCCGAGGTGCCACTGGCCGAATGTGCCACACACGCTTTTTAATGAAACAATTGGTTTTATTTTTGTGCAAACTGAGCTGTGTTATTTGGTGGGTAGAGCTGCAGGTTTCTCTGCTGGTGGAGGTAAGGTGTTAAGTTTGGCTGCTGGAGGTGTTTCCAAGAGCTTCCTTGCAGCAGAGCCCAGCAATTCCCAGCGATTCAGTAATTCATGTGCAAGGTGATCTCACACCTCCTCTTCATTTTATTCTCAGTATTCCACAGAGCAACCTTATCTCCACCTATCAATTATGGTGGTATTAATTTATACTGCTCTGTATATCTCTCTTACGTCGCTGTTTGTCGCATGCTTGCTTAAAATATGTCAACGTCCCTGAGTCGGGTTCTGCAAAATGAGGCCAGAACTGAGCACTGCAGGGTTATTTATGGGCAAACGCCACAGCAGGGGTTTGGTGGTGGGTTTGTTTGGTTTCTTTTTTTGTTGTTGGTTTTTTTTTTTCTTTTTTTCTGAGAGGGCTTAAATAATGAGCAAAAATAAGATTTAAAAAAGTTGTCAGAAGAGTACCCAGAGATACTGTGCAAACAGGAAGCGTTTTGATTATGTTCGCTGGTGCAAAATTAGTAAAGAGTTTGAAATCGTCTTGTGCTTACAGATTCTATTGTTTTCAAAGAATAATTCCATCTATTTTAACATTTTCAAGTATAATTCCATTGGTAATAGCTCTTCCTTTGATTGTGAGCTGTGCTAATTGAAAGGTGTGGTGCAGTGTCTGTTTTGGCAGTTATGCTTATATCTTTTGTTTAAAAACTCAAAGTGTTGGCTTTCCTGTCCAGCCTTCCTTAGTATATTCTGTTTTGGTGATGTGATGACAGACTTACAGTGTGTTTCCTTGTGTGTATGGTAACAGATGTTTATGTGAATAACAGACTTTTTTATGAAGGCACACACTTTATAGCCAAATACTAATTAAAAATAATTGCATGTAAGCATTTTTGTTTATTCCCTGTTGTGCATCTTTAATCATTTGAAATCACCTGCAGTTGAAAACTGAGGCAAAGATTTGATACTGCAATTATAAGAGGCCATCTGACTCTATATTAGAAAGGAACAGCCACATATTTGAAGAGGAAATTATTACAAAAAGTGTGTGAATTCCTGCCCTCTTGGAATTTGCTTTTATACAGGATGAAAATACCAGCGCATGGTTTTGTTACACTAATAGAAGTTTAAGGTATCTTATCTCTCGAAACAATCGGTTCTTGACTGACATCCTGTTCAGGACATATTCTGTGCACTAATAAGCTCATTACAAATATATTTTAATTAGACGTGTAACAGATGGTTCACAGTAAATATGGGCAGTGGTACTTTTTAAAGAATAGAGAGAAAAACACGAGCTCTTTTTATAAGGACTCAGCATCTCGGGTTGGATTTTATCAATAGCTGATTGAGTTAAGCAAAGGGAAAATTACTGTCAAAAGCACTTGAAGTCATGAAAGAAGTAAAAACTGAACAAACCCAAAGAAAACCCACCAAAGGCAGCGTTAGCAGAAGTGTGTGTGTTCAATAAAGTCCAATCAATACTGAAATGAAAGGGACATTTTCTCAGGCTTCCAAAACACTTTAATCTTTCCACAGAAGGAAGGCAGAGTTTTATTCCAGATCCCGCCTGTCACTGACACGAGGCCACAACAATTCTCTGCCTCTGCTTTCTGGATCTCTCCATCAGATCTGTGAAATGAATTAAAAAGGAAACCCTGCTTGGCTCAGTTTCCTTTCCAGAGCAGAATCCTTGGGAGGGCAGGGAAGGATCCCTGTGCCTGGAGGAGGGAGTGTGCCATGGCCAGCCCAAAGCAGATGTCCATGGTTGTGTTTCCCAGGGCATTTTCCTGGCTGGGATGGGATCAGGAATTGCTGCCTCACCTGCTGCAGGCCTTAGCTCCCACCTGATGTTCACAAAGAATGCACCAGGTATTAATTAATCACTTATGAATCCATAGGTTTATGGATTTATGGGAGTTGTGGAGGTGCATCGTAGGGGCATTCAGGTGATGGTTCTGGTTGTGTAAATTTAGTTTCTTGTTTTCATGGAGGAGTGAATGGGAATGGTTGATCGAGCCCATGATTTGAATGTTCCCAGCCAAAAGAATTGCTCTGCACAGGCTCACGTAACGGAGAAATGGAGTAATTTCAATAAATTTCATGGCATCCCTTCTGGAATTATCCAATCCCAGAATCACAGAATGGTTTGGGTGGGAAGGAACCTTAAATCTCATCCTGTTCCATCATCCCAGATCGCTTCATCTCCATCCAACCTGGCCTTTGAGTGGCTTTGGCCTGGAGAGGACCTTTGTGGAGCAGGTTTGGGGTGGTTTGGAACAGGAAACCACTGAAGTTAGCTCTTCCTATTGATTTAAAGATGGGAACCAACGAGGGACACCTCTTGAGAATATTTTCCTCCTCTGCTACTCCAATGCTGAATCTCTTCTTGGGTGACACCCCTGCCTGTGAGCAAAGAGTCCAGTGACAGTGTCCCACCCTTAGGCTGGTCTGCTGGGAAACAGCTTTCAAATATCTAAATCTAAATCTAAATCTAGATATAGATATAGAGATATAGATGAATACAGATATAGATATATAGATATAGATATAGATGTCGATGTAGATACAGATAAAATGTAAATATAAATAAAATACAAATACAAATATAAATAAATATAAATGTAATTATAAATATAAGAGATACAACAAATCATTGTGTCCACAATGTGTAATGTAATGTCCACCTTCTGGGTGTTCCCTGACACCACCAGACTGTGGCTGCTCACAGGTGTGTGCCTGTCATTCTCTCCACCCCTATTTGCTAGGTTATCAAATGTTATTGTTCTTTTTTTACCTTCTGGAACCTAATATCTTAGGGTAAACACGGCTCAAAAGAGGATCCAGCAGAAAAAAATTATATGATATTTGACCTTTTTGTAGAATAACATTTCTGGGAAATATTATCTCACATGAGATTTCGTGTAGTAATGTTGGGATTAATTATGTGATAGATGTAGCACGATGTAAGTGCTTTTCACAGCATGCTGGTGCAGGTAGGATAGAGCTGTCTGCAGTTCAGGCTGCAGAGCCACTTGTGAGCATTTTTGGGGGGTTGGAGAAAGATTCCTGGTTCAAAAGAGCCCTACCAGGCAGTAAATACACCCTCAGCCAACAGGATGCCTCGTAATCCAGCTTTTTTCTGGATCTGCAGCTGCAGTGCTGCATAGAGTAGGTGTTAAAATCACTGATAGTGGATAACTGGCTAATTCTGGTTCTAACCTTAATTATCAGCTGTGCTACCTTGTCCACTTCCAAACCTATTCCCTGCTTTCACCGTTTAAGCAGGAGCACATCAGGCTCACAGTGAGAAGCATTATGGGTGTCACTTAAGGTAAATGAGCAATTGTAAATTAAAGCCAACAGAGTAAGGATGGGTTTTTTAACCACCTGAGCAGCTGCTGGAAAATAGAGCTACTGGGAAAAGTGGTTCTGTCTGGTGACCAACAGTTGCTTGGTACAGGGGTTATGGAGGTAAAAATGTAAATGAGCATAAATGATGAGATCTATTTTTAGAATTAAACTAGATCTCATCATGGTATATATATATAAGAGTTTTTTTTTCAGTAGAACACACTGTCAAGGGATGTTTGGATGAACTGGTTTGTGTGGATAAGCACTGGAAAGCAGCTTCTGCTCACATTAGTGGAGCTAATTCTGACCTACATTTCTTTTTCAACATTTAGGGGGGTTTTCCAGCTCTGACTGACAGACTGGGCTTTCTGGTTTGTTTTGGGTTTGTCTTGGGATAATTTTTGGAGAGAGAGGCTGTGGCTGCCCCTGGATCCCTGGCAGTGTCCAAGGCCAGGACTTGGAGCAGCTTGGGACAGTGGGAGGTGTCCCTGCCATGGCAGGGGTGGCTCTGGGTGGGATTTGGGTTCCCCCTCCAACCCAAACCATTCCATGGTTCTGTGATTCTGGTTTATATTCCATTGGCAAACACAGGGGCTCAACCCCAGTGACAACTAGAAATAAAAATCCAGTTTAAATTTGAAAAGAGAGAGAATCTTTAGGGGGGAAGAGAAGGAACCAGAAGGATTAGGAGGCCCCAATCCTTTTGTAAAATGATTCTGGAATAGCGGGGAGGGAATCAGGCAGGATCATCCTGCACTGGGCTGGGCACAGGCTGAAGGTGATGAAAATACCTGAACACATTAATTCCTTCTCAAAGCTCTCTACCCAAAGCTGGGTAACACCAGATTTGCTATTTCTGGGTAGGTGGGACATGTGACAGGAATTACATCTGAAGTTACATCTGGCTCCTCAGCTTTTCCCTGGATTTGCCTGGTAAAGGTGGTGGAGGCACAATTTGCAGGCAGATGTACTTACACCTCTCAAGAAGTCAGTATTGACAACATTCCCAAAGACCTTTGGAAAAAAATGTTGAAACTATGTGGTCTAATATCTGTTCCTTGCCCGGATCACATCTTATAAATTCTGCATCTTTCTGCAGTTACATCACAGATTACATTATTTATTTTGCAATGCAGCAAACACAGCCATGGAGGAATGTTTGACAAATGGCTTTTTGCAAATATCCCCAGAAAAAAAAAAAGGAGTTTGTTATTGAAGTGCCTCATGAGTGATAACATGGAAAAGTCCGAGACAGAAATATTCATAATATTTTCTAATTTATTTACCTGTGTTTGAGTAGCCTTTGAACTTTTTAACCATCCAAACCAAGTTTTTCTGCTTTATTGTTGTGCCTTCAGGGAATAAATGTCCAGTTACACACTCAGATTGGAAAGAGGCTGGGACAAAGTTCACTTCATATAATATTTTAAGCAAAGTAATTGTGGCACCAAAAAGTCCAGAGGTGGCATCAGATATTCCTGACTCCTTTCTATGGTAAAAATTGTCAAAGACTTTCTTATTTTAAGGAGTAAAAACTCTGCTATGGTGTAAAATTGGAAAATGAGAACAGAATTATTTTTTTCCAAATTTTGGCTGCCCTTTCTGCTTTGAAGTTTGGAACCCCCTCCGGATTTCATTACAATTCAGGTGTGTCTTCTTTGTAAATTGAAGTGATGTGGGGTTTTGCAGTATTTTAAATGATATTATAACATCTTTGCACATTTTACTACCTTTGTCCCTTGTTCATTTTTATTTCACACATTTGCTATTTCCAGAATCAAACAAAACCTGGTTTAAGTGTGAATTGTTTCTTGGATCATTAAGATTTTTTTTTTTTTTTTAACTGAAGCAGAATTTCCTAAGTTTCATTCATATCTAAATTTCCAGTGTTTCAGAGAGGCCTGCCTTGATTTTTGCACCAGCTGATGATCCCTTTTCCGAGTTTATTCCCGTTTTTCCTGCGGTTCTGTCACTATTCCAGCTGTGCGAGCCATGGCACACTCCTTTAATTTTTTTCCTTCATCTGCTTCAGTCTGGGCTTGATGCAATCCCAGTCATTTCATATCATTTGATCTTCATCAGTGTGATCCCTGCAGGAATTACAGGAATTACAGCCTGGAAGTGCCCTGCAAGGCCTGGTCACCCCCTCTCCCCCCACTCACCCATCCTCTCTCCTGTACCCAGAGATAATTTGCTGAGCCTGCCTTCTTTTTCCATCAACTTTGAACCCATGTGCCAAAATTTACTGAAGAGCTTCTGTGGTGAAATCTGGGGAATATATTTTTATTCCGATAGAAATGAAATTGTGACTGGAATTGCATTTCTAGGGAATAAACGTTGGATGCAGGATTGATGATTAAATGATCTGGTTTTACTGCTGCACATTAAAAAGTGCTAGAAACAAATTTAATTGTTTTTACAGTAAACATTTAATCTCTAATGGTGAAATGATTATTTATATGGGAGGGATGGAGCAGGGAATGTTTGGCAGTCACAGAAGGAAAAGACTCTCCTGTCATCCATCCTCTCACTCTGCTGGGGCTGTCTGGAGAGGTCCTTCCACTCTTCCCACTGGGACACTGATACTCAGCTCGATGTTTTATTTCTATTTAATTTTTTTACAGTTACGATTTCCCTAAACCCATGTCAGACAAGAACTGCAGCTTTAATTATTCGCTTCCTTTGATTAACTATCTTAAAATAAACATTATGCTACTCTTCCCATCCTTTCCCTTTTTTCATTACTTATCCAACTCGTGCTGTTCATTAATCTTGGGGGTTTTCCATGACACCCTAATGGCTCCTGCTGCCCAGCAATCATTATCCCAGTGCAACTTGTCACCAGCTCTTCCATCCATCAGCCCCTCTCATCTGTCAGGGCTGTGGCTCTGCCACAGCACCAGCCAGACCCCTCCACCTGCCCTGGCCTCTGGAAATGCCCCAAATCCTCCATTTCTCATCCTTGGGTGCTAACCTGGTGTTAACCCTGCCAGATCCATAAAATTAAGGTTTGGGAGGACATAATGTAGGTGACAGCCCGGGTGAGGAGCAGGTACTGAGAAGTGTTTGTTGGTGTTTTGCTTCTGCCCCATGTTCTGGGTGAGACCTGCTGGGCTTTGCTGTAGACTGCCAGCTGTGCACCTCAGGCACTCAGAAAATAGGAAGATGAGCACTGAATTCCATGAGAACAAAGTGAACATATATCAATGTACATCAATACTGTGGGGTTTTTCCCAATTCTTTCAGACTCAACCAGCTGCTGTGCCCAAAGTTTTCTCCTAGATCACAAAGTCTAGAAAAAGGGAAAGCCTAACCCCTGAATGAACACCGTTCCCAAAATCTCAGGCCTCCAAACAGAAAAGTAGAATATTGTGAAAGCTGGTTATAAACCCTGAAGCAGAAGAAGGATGGAGCTGGCCTTGAGTTTCCAACCCCATGTGCCTTCTGCCCTCCCAGAGCTGAGGGAATGCAGGACCTGGGAATTGATTCAGCCTGAGGATCTCATTGTGAGCTCCACCATTAACTCAGGAACTGTCCCAGCTTTGCAGACAGTGAAGAGACCCCTCTGAATTGCAGAGGGTATGAAGATGATTACAGGGAATCTTTTTCCTTGTGCACCAAGTGTCAGCAAAGCCAGCGAGTGCTTTGGATGGAGGATGCTCGACCCATTCCTTCACCACCCATTAAATTCCCCCACAATTCCTGTTTTCATCTTGTCTCATGCTTCTTCACCCTCCCGTGGAACACCCTGTTAACAATTTGTGGAAGTCTCTTGCCCGGAATATCCCTGCTCCACCAGACTGTTGACTCCAATTTCATAAATGTGTAAGAAGTGAGCAAATTAAGTAGTATGAACTCTGACAGTCCTCTGACACTGCCAGTGTAGTGTACTGGCCCACACATGCTGTACAGCATAATGATTACATTACAATCTTGTGATATTATTCAAAATGACTTCAGATAAATGAATGATAAACTAGGGGTTATGCTTCCTTTATTACAGGGCTGATAAGGTAGCTAATCAGTGTCCAAGTATATGTCATTACATAAATTATGAACCAGGGTTTGATGTGTTTTCCCCAAGAGCCAGTGCCTGAGTGTCATCTGGTGTGAGGCTGCAGCCTGAAAAATGAATTCTGAAAACAACAGTCGGTTTTGTTCCAGCTGGATTAATAAATTACTAATAAATAACCTTAAAAGGTTGCAGGAGAGTCCTTTAATCTATTAGTAGGATTTCCTACCAACGAATCCTGCGTTTTCTTTCATATCAAAGATTTAACTTCCCATGCAAGGAGTTGAACCCTCCTGCCCCCTCTGTAGGAATGATCTTTTGACAGCTCTGCAAAGAATAAATAAAGCATTCAGATAGCTCTTCTCCTGCCTGGAATGAACCCAGGGCAGGTGGGAAAGCCTCATGGACAGGACTGAAACCCTCTAAAAACCACCAAGAGATTTTGGCAGTTGGTAACTGCAGGTGCTGCCCATCCCTCTCTTCTTCTCAGGGTGGATGGATCTCGATAGAAAGATGAATGCAGCAGAATCACTGAGGTTGGAAAAGTCCTGTAAGGTCATTGGGGCCAACCATAAACCATGACCTTCTCCCCTGACACAGCCTCTCGTTCACCCCTAAATATCACCGATGTGAAATGACCCAGCAGGAACTTTGCTGATTCAAATGTTTTACCAAAATCTCTGCTCAGATCTGATCCTTCCAGCCAAGAGCTCGTGAGCTGCCCCTCTAGTGTTCCACGTGTTATTTATGGAGAGTAAGGGGTCTTCAACTGCCCTGCTCTCTAGGCAGTCAAACTAAGATTAAAAATAGATATTACTTGAAAACTTGATTCCATACTTTTCTGAAAAATGCTCCACAATCCTATGAATCAGGAGTGATATAGCCTTTTCCAATATGAAAATACCCTTTTTCTTTCCCTTTTGCTTTTCCCCCCACAGTGAAAACAGTTTAGGCAAAGGGGAGAAAATGCTTCTCCGTGTAGAACAGATGTTTCCTCTTGAAGGCACTTTTTGAATGTATTTGACCATCTCTGTGAACCCACACACTCCAGGAATGCTGAGAGCTGAGGGGACAGCATTTGACTGCAGTCACACGGACACAAATCCACTGCACTCAGGTCTGTCAGTCTGACAAGGCTTCCAGCTTGAGTTCATCTTAACTGCAGCCAAACTGAGCACATCCGAGTGAAGATTGACTTACAGAGCACTCGGATTTACAGATACTCCCAGCAATGTTTACACAGTTCTCTGGGTGTTTCAGCTCTAATCCTATTGCTATCAGAATTCAGTTTAAACCTTATTTTTCATTTAGTTTCTGGAATGTAGTTGGAGAGCCACTTGTGACTTGAATGAGTTGCAAGAGAAAGAAATGGGGCTTTCCCTTTTATTGGTGCCAAGGTGGAGCTGCTCCTGCAGTGCCCACAGGGGTGGGTGAGATGTAGGTTGATGATGATGTGGGAATAACCTAATTAGGTATTTTGAGTGGAAATTTGCTTATCCTGGGCTGTGTTAGTAGTGGAGGTTGGTCCTCTAACCAGTGAGCATCTTGTGTTAGGATGAGGGGGAATGGATTCAAAGTGACAGAGAGGAGGTTTAAATTAGACATTAGGGAAAAATCCATTAGTTTTTAAATTAGGAATTAAATTAGGAATTTTTGGTTAGGAATTTTTTTTTAATTAGGAATTTTAAATTTTTAAAAAGGGTGATGAGGCCCTGGCACAGGCTGCCCAGAGGAGCTGTGGCTGCCCCATCCCTGGAAGGGCTCAAGGCCAGGCTGGATGGAAACTCCACTCAAAACCTGATCACATTTAATATATTCAAATTCTTTTCACTGATTATGATATGCAAATGTAAGCACAAGGAATCTCCTAAAAACTCTTTCAATATCCCTGTCTCAGGCTTGAGGAACACAGCTCTTCCCAGGAGTTGTTTCTTTGGGGCTCAGTTGCTGTGATTTGCATCAGCGGACCTGGAGTCACACAGGATGATGCCGGTGGTGGCACCAGCCCTCGAGCCCCTGTTGTCTGATTGAAAACAAGAAAAAGGCAGTGGAAGAAAAAGAAATGGAAGAAGATAAAGAGGGCAAGATAGCAGCAACCAGGTCATGCCATGTGCTGACTGAGATTTGAGCTGGGTGGCTCTGAATCATCTGAAAGGACTTTTGAAATTTAATTCATGAAACGCTGTACAGTCTGATTGCTCCTCAGCCATCAACAATTTGTCCACTTTTTTTCAGCTGTCAGAACCATCACAGAGACTAGGGAGATTTGGGTGTTTTGAATAAACATCTAAATTGTGCATGTTTACCAAAATCAAGTCCCAAAGTACGCAGCGCTCTCTGATCATTAGTGAGAACTCATCAGCCGTAAGCAAGAGATCAGTTCCTTCATTTAGCTCTTCAAAAAGCCTCTCTTCAGGAAAAAAGAGCAGCAGGAAGTGAAAATTGGCCTCAACCAATCCATAAGAAGGTTTTGAACCCACCAGCAGCCCAATGAAGGTAACAGCAACGATGAATGAGGGTCCCTGAGAGTCCCCTCGTCCTCATCCTCCCTTAGCTTGGAGTCTCTGGAACTTAATATTCATCAGATGAAAAAATGCTTCAGGAAGACCTCAGAGCAGGGAAAAAATCTGGCTTCAATGGATTAGCTGTGCATAACTCAGCTGGCACATTGACTGAGTCTCATCTAAAAACTCACTCTGCTCCTTTTTATAATCCACCTCCAAGTACTGGAAGGCCACAGTGCCTGGAGCCTTATTTTCTCCAAATAAGCTGCAAGATTCCTGATTTTGGGGCCAAAGCACCATTTTCTCGGCAAACCCAGGGCCTGTGGTCCTTGCAAAAGGCTCTGGGTGGGATGGGCTGCCATGGGCTGTGTGTGGGATGCTGACCTCAAACCCATCTGCAGCAGTCTGGGGATGTCCCACCAGCCAAGGGCACCCCGAGGCCCTGGAATTGGGTTTCCACATCCTGATAAAAATCATGAGAAGTCCTTTGGCTCTTTAATCCAGCTGTAAACTGAGAACTGCAAACAGTTCTTTATCGAAGAAGTTCTGAAAAATGAAATGCAAAAGCAGAACAATCCCTTTATCATCCAAAATGATGATAAATGGTGGTTTGAAAGTAGAACAATTTGTTCTTGTCTAGAAGCACAGGACCTGAACTGGGTATATATTTTTTTTTTTTCACTCTTAGACTATTCTCATCAGTTGCTTCATGCTCGTATTAATAACAATTAATTATAATTTTATCCTGATATAGCTATGTTGACTGAAATGGAGTCACACAGGGGATTAATTTGGTCCAGGATACTTTTCCATCACTACATTTCTCACCCGTGTTTTTTCAGAGCGTTATTAGAATAAATTAATTTGAAAATTGTTAATTGTTCAATTGTTAATTGAAAAGTTAATCTTATTCTCCAGATTCTCCAAACAGAAAACCTCTGATTCTTCTCAGCAAATATTTACAGCCTGGGACTTGGGCAGTGAGTGAGGATGCAGCCACCACGGTGGGAGGACAATGGAAATTTTTAAACCCAAACACGATATTTACAAAGTCTGTTGCACACAATGGACAATATTGTAAAAGAAAAATATAATACATGTGCACAATAAGGTGAGAGCAAATACGTTTTCATTTTTTATTTTGTTGACTAGTATACAAGGTTCTAAAAAGGGATTTTTTTTTTCTCCCTTTGTGAAGAACGCACTACAGATTTACAATACTATATTCCACTGTATACATTTGCTAACAAAAAATACCACTGCTGTATCCACACCAGTGACAAATCTGCCAGGAAGTGACTAGTTGATATGCCTTTTTATTACTGCAGCTGCCTTGTTTTTTCTAGTCAAAATAAAAGAAAATCACAGGATCCTTAAAATAATAGCTGACAGCAGGTAGTTACTGAGAAATGCATGTCCCTGGCTCTTAACTTTGTAGCATCCATCCAGATGGCAGATTAGAGGCTGGGATCTGCAGGTTGGTGACAAATACATGGGTAATAGCATTCAGCTTGCCTAACTGTAAAAGTGAATTCACTATTCCTCTTTGATTGTAGACCTGACATGTCAGATGAGAGGAGGCTCTGGAAGAAGCTGCCAAAGCAACAGGACAAATAAATGCCAGACACAAGCGCTGCTTGATGTAGGATTACAAACACTGTACCCATCATCAATTCAAATTTAGCTGAGATGTAAAGGCAGCAGTGGGGGGATGTGGCACGAGCAGCAGGAGCACGGAGGGCTGGCGGGTACCTGGGTATGGATATGAGAGGCAGGAGGCCCCCAAAGGCCTCTCCCCTTGGAGATTGGCTTTTCCTAGGAGAAGGGAAAGCTCCTGGAATTGCCCTCCTGCCCTCCTGGCATGTGGGGTGCTGAGGAGCCCCCGCCTGATTTGCCCCTCTGTGCCTCCCTAGGCTGTGTTATCAACACTCTGGAACTACCCTCAGCCATCTCACCCCTTCTCACGCTTCTCATCTTTTTAATTTCCTCTCACAATTTTTTTTTTTTTTTTAAAATTCAATCTTCTCCTTTTCTTTCTCTCCCTGAGAAGCGCAAAACCATACTCAGGGGTGAGGCAGTGCCAGCTCGGTCCTCATCTCTTAATGCTGACTTTGCACGGGGAGAGTCTTCCAGAGCCCAATTACTCCAGCCAATAATTAGCTGTGGATGCCAGCTGAAGCTCTCTGGGTTGGGCTTCACCCTCTGCATTAGTCACAGGGCACAAATCCCATGTTGGGGGAACCTTTCCTTTTTTTTGCATGGAAAAAAAATCCTGCTAGGAGCAGAAATGATGGGTTTTAATGCTTCCAGTGATCCCAGTGTCACTCAGAACATTCATAACTGCGGTGCTGAAGTTGGGAAGAAGATGCTGAAAAAGGCAGACCAAGCTCCCATACTGTGGGAGGAACTTTATCCCAATATTCCTATTCCACTTCTATTGCACTGTTATGCTATCAAAATAAAAATATAATGTCTCATGTATGATTTTTCCATGTCTTGTTTATTCAGTGAAGGTGAAGAGTGACATTTTTGGTGGTGGTTGGAAAGATGCAGGTAGGGAAAGTCTTTATTATAATTAATCACAGCCCAGGGTTTCACATTCAGAGTTGCCTTTAAACTCCAGGCTGCTCTTCCTTCGCCAGGAACAAAACACTATCCATTGAAGCCAGCTTTCTAAAAAGTAAAGGTTATGTAAATCTCAGGAAATCCCACTTTATATATGGATTTGTTCAACAGGTGTATGTAAGATAACATGAAAAAACACGTCAGATTAAAAAAAAAAACCCTGTTTAAATAGAATAAATAAGTATAAATGCATATTCTAAAATGTCTATTTGTGATTGTGTACTTTGCCTTGACTTGTGACATCCTCTCTTTTTTTTGGAATATTCTGAGTTGGAAAGGAGCCATCAGGATTATCCAGTCCAGCTCATGGGCCTGCATACACTCCCCAAAATCCCACCCTGGGCATCCCTAGAGCAGTGTCCAATGCTCCTGGAGCTCTGGGGCTGTGCCCATTCCCTGGGGAGCACCCTCTGGGGGAAGAAAATTCCCCAATATCCTAAACCCCCCTGACACAGCTCCAGGCCATTCTTGACAGCTTTACACCACTGCCTTTGCTCTTCTGTCCTTATTTTATTACTTCTCTGACAAATTGTATTGAAAAGCCAAACGCAAGACAGACAATGAAAGCTCAGTGTCAAACTGCTGATGAAAATTTTCCAAAAATCAAATCCCTCCTTCCTGATCATTGAGGAATTAGCTGGAAACACTGCACAGCTCTCATTTATACGCTGAAAAAAGTAATCCTCTTGTTGTCTCCTTCCTCCAGCAGGACTTGAGTCCCCCCAGCCCATCTTCCCAGGGCACCAAAGTCCCAGCAACGAAGGTTAAGTTATGCTTTACATCTCACAGGTTTAAGATTGAATTCTAGCTTAATTCAAGGGATTTAAAGCTATGTAAGCAGAAGCAGAATTTGGCCTAACTCTGTAATCTTTGCTCAAAATTAAAGCTCAACAGACGAGAATGAGCTTTTTTGTTTTTGTCGTTGTATTAAACCCTCGTCTTCCGCATCTGAAAAATCTTTGCAGATCAAGCAGACCTGCAGTTCCATCAAATTGCTCTCTGTTGCAGCAGTGAAAAGTGAGGATTATTCTATTTAGATCAACAAGCTGAAAAGTAATAAAAAAAGGAAAAATTCAAAATCTTTTTAAGAAAATACAAGATAATGATTGTATCTACCAGATTTTGTATTGATAACTTTTTAATGTTTCACTTAATTTGCTTTGATATTTAAAGCACAGCTCTTCCTCACCTCCCCTTAGTGCCTACACAAAGTTTCTTTGCTGAAGATCTGCTTTTCCCAGAGCTGATTTATTACCCACAACTCTCAACATTCCTGCACCATTTTTATCCTAACTGATACTGATGCTCAAATAATTCTGTTTACCAGCTAGTCATCTAATCATCGCTTTACATAATCATATTTATATTAAGGAGATAGGAACAATTAACTTTGTTTTAAGTGTAGTTATTTGAAATACAGTAGTGGTAATATCTGCCAGAAGCAAATAAACATATTAGCAGGAAATGCTTAAATGATCTGGATAACCCTATGAGCCAGCATAGCAGGTGGTAATATCCTGTTTTTAAATTACATTTCAGCAAGTGAACATAATAAATCCTCTTGTGTTATATATTTCGCTGGTAGCAACTTATACTCACATTATTCTATTTGACCTCATTACTGCTAATCATTATCACATTTTTAATAGCTGCCACAGTGAGTGAAACAGTTAATACAGTATTTCTTGCCGAAAGAGAGCCTGTCAGGTTATTGATGACAAATTAAAATTAATAAAGAAGATCTGTGTTGAATTTGAGGGAATGGAATAACTGCGAGCATCCAGATGATTGGAAAGGCCTCTGGGGTACTCTGTGAAGAGTAATGTTTTTGGTGTACGTGTATTGTCTTGAAAGGAACGCTAAAACTGCCAAATCTCTGCTTTTGCCTGGAAGACTTCCTGAAATAGGAGCTGTATTCTTTTGGCCCTCATCACATGTAATTTATCCCTGGGAGAGTTATTTCCTGCTCTGTACACCTCCGCTCGCTGTTGCAATAACAGCCCGCTGTTGGGGCTCCGCGCTTTTATTTACCTCGCTGAGGATCTTTACAAGAACCATCACCGCCAGGGCCAGATGAGGCAGTAAACAAGTAGAACTCCAATCCTGAATTCCTGCCCTGCTCCTGGCTAGAAATTTAGCCTATTGCTATTTAGTTAAAACTTTCTGGGGCTCTCCAATCCTCCTCGTAGCGGTGGCAAAGCATCGCTGCCCCATGTCTGGGCCACGGCGCTGACGGCGGGTAGCGGGTACTCACTAACTGGTTTTATAAAAAATTAATGCATTTACATATCCTCTGAATGCTTCTGCTCGTGTTTATTACAGGTGAGGGCTCTGTGGGGAGAGGGTGGTGTGGTGGGAGCCGTTCTCTGTAGAGGAGGGGCCATTCAGGGCCATCCCGAGGTCCTGAATTAATTGCGTGTCGCGGCATTAGCTCAGTCCTCAGCAGACAGGAGCCCACACCGCAGAATCACCACACATAATTTTGACTGTGCCCAGGAGGCAGACCAGGGAGACTGAATTATCTCTTACCAAAAGAGAAAGTAGTCCTTTGAGGTCAACGGCGGAGGTCGTTGGGGGGTCAGCGCACAGAAACGCCAATGCGAGATCTGCCCTAAAAAGGGAAAAAATAATGGGCCAATTACTGCACGTAAGCAACTCATGCAGAATTCCTTCACACAAAGGGATTTTCTTTTGGAACAGAGAAGGAACCAGCAGCCCGTAACAGAAGTGGCATTGCAGGGAGGTACTCCCATGAATTTTTTGGAGAGCAAAATAGAAGGTGTTGCCATTAATTGCTTGGGAGCTGTTAAGTGACAGAACTGCTGTGTAGCGTTCAGCAGATTTATCTGTATTTTCTCAGAGTATGAAACAAAGCTCTGGTGGGTCATAGGCTCTGCTGGTCGCTGATATTGGTACACTTTGCATACAAAAAGGTGACATCTTAACTCTAAAACGTCACCCAAATGAGGAGCAGCCAAAAATACGGTTGTGCCTTTTAGGAGTTTGGCTTCTTTCGGAAGCTTTATTTTTTTTAGGAGTTAGTGAGAAGTAACTCTGTTTGGAGGGGGGGAAAAGTGGCATTATGGACTTAGGAGCTGTAGAGAAGTGGAGCAAGTTTGAAAGGTATAAACTGTATCTTAAGGTTCAACTACAACAAACCCTTTCCCCACCTCTGGCCTGAGCCGTGGTCCTTTTTAGAGTCCTGACACTCAGCAGTGGGATATACAATTTAAAGATGTCAGAGCAGGTTTTGGTTGGATACCAGGGAAAGATTCTTCCCCCAGAGGGTGCTGGCACTGCCCAGGCTCTCCAGGGAATGGGCACAGCCCCAGAGCTGCAGGAGTTTGGACAGCACTGCCAGCGGTGCCCAGGGTGGGATTGTTGGGAGGTCTGTGCAGGGCCAGCGTTTGGACTCGATGATCCTGGTGGGTTGCTTCCAGCTCAGGATATTCCATGATTCTGTGATTTACATCTCCATCTGCACCTAGAAATGCACCTCCTCACGCAGCATGAAAGGGCACCGAGAGCCCCAGCACTGAAGGTGGAACTTGTGTGGTTGACAAATACCACTCCAATTGCTCTGCTGGTGAAATTTGAAATAAAAATATAGGAAATGAGGAGTTAATTCAATTAAACATTTTCCCACCCACATTTTACCTTTCCTCACCACTCAGGGGAATCATTCATGGAAAGTATATCACCAGCAGACTTATTTTTACCATTATTTTTAACTTAATGAGTATACCTTCCACATCAGAGGGAAAGTACAAAGGTTAAATTTTACATTAAGAGCACATTGCAACATGGTATGCAAATATCCCTATGCAAATCTGGAGCCGGCAGAAGATAAATGTGTTTTATTTTTAACCAGTTAACTATGACTGTGAAGTATGGTGCAAGATATTCAGTAGTTTCATTTTATATCTTTCTTGTAAATAATGCATAAAGTATGTAGATGTTGTCAAAATATGATGAAGCTATTAGCTTTATAGTTTTCATAGTTAAGAATGTGTTCAGCATGTAGCTCCTAATAACTCATTTCGAAATGCAGACACCATTATAAAATATTTCTTGTTCAAGTGAACGTTATCATGTGACATAATGATTTTGCTTAAAACCAAGTTAAATGAGGAGTAAAATTAAACAATATTGCATGAATTGTGTTTGACTAATTTTGTGTCACATTATATTAGCCGAGCTTTCAAAATATGTGTTAATGACAAATAGTGTAAGCCCCTAACATACTTTATATGTCTGTAAAATCACCCTTAAGTCATTAGCTTTTAAAGGTTCATTTTGTTTGCAGTTTTTGTAGCCACTGGCTTTTTAGTGATTACTTTTGTCTATGAAACTAGACATGATTAAAAAAGAGATATTTTACATAAGTCTTTGGGACTTATTGCCATATTATGGGGGCATAGTGTGTGCATTAAAACAATGCCTAATAATTGATGAGCTCTACACTTTGGAAGTAAACAGAGTTAAGGGTGAATTTTAATGTTCACATAAGAATCGCGCTGAGCTCTTAATCAACAGTTTGTTTCTTTTACGTCTGCATTTATCCCTTCCCTGCTACAAAAATCTTTCATTCCAAAGGCAACAAAAGTATTACAGATCCCTGGGTTTAATTCAAAAATTGTAAAATCACAGAATCTCAGAATGCTCTGGGTTGGAAGGTCTTCAAAGACCCTCTCATTCCACCCCTGTTGTGAGCAGGGACAGCTTCAACCAGCACAGGTTTTCCAGTGCTCCATCCAGCCTGGCCTCGGACACTTCCGGGGATGGGACAGCCACAAAAATGCCCAAATTTGTTTCAATAAGATAAGTGCTTACTTTTGATGTGTTTTGAGTCCACCAGAGTTTAGCACTGGGGACTTGCAGCATTTGCAGCACAAGTGGAGAAGCTTCTTTAGACTTCTTGTCTCTGGGATGAGACTGTGTATGTTATATTCATTATATTATATATTATTTATATTACAAATTTTTATGTAACGATATTTATCTATATACAGAATATCAACGTATACTTGTTATATATATATTTATATATTAAATATATGTTAATATATACATTTATATCTCTATACACATATAGAGATATCTGTATATATTAATATATATGTATATATAGATAGATATCTATATATTTATTATATATTGAGAGAAATATGATATATATGATATATCTTTAACTATCTATCTATCTAGAGGGGTCAGGTTGCTAAAACAGAGCAGAGTAAAGATCTCCACTGCTTTCTTTTCTGGATGGGATTTTGGACGTATCCAAGCCTTCCCATCCCAGTGGGCATCTCCAGTCTTTATCCAGCCATTTTCCTGAATTTTTCTGTTATTTTCTCCCCCTCTCTGCCATTGCAGGGATTTCATGAGGTGTCTGCCCCAGCCCTGGTGACTGGGAAGCACAAACTGGACTTTCCAGGTGGCACCAGGACCAGACAGGGACAGCCCCAGCTCTTGAGCATCTCCTCAGAGGGGAAAAAAAACCCCACTCTTTATGTGGTGATCTGTTCCTATATATATTTAGTTATGAAAAATCAAAAGGAAAAAAGCCCCTCCCAATGGACTGGAATGATTCTGGATGGCTGTGGGAGGTAAGGGCAGAACACTGATGGGGGTGGGCAGGGGCAGGAGAAGGCCATGTGGTGTTTTTCAGTGTTTCAATGCTCAACTTCTTTGATAAAATCTTCATTCTGCCCACCCTACCCCGGTGCCTTAGAAAGCTACAGCTTTATCTCCAGAATTTTCCCTCTGGACACTTGTCAGAACAAAGAGTATGGACTTTGCATATCATTTATCCTCTTGTATATAAGGAGCTTGTCACATCTTAATGTTGAACCTCACCAGAGAGCAGACCTCTCGAGCACTCCGAGCTCTGCTTTGCATTTGGGTGGGAAAAGTGGATCCACAGGGCTGCTCTGGCTCCTGCTGAATCCATGGCAGGATTCAGCAGACCTGAATCCACCTGCTGACTCCCATGGGCTCCCTGTGGTGGAAGAGGGGCAGTAACAACCTAGGAAACAGTGGTGTCAGCTGGAAATCACTCCCAGGTGGCCAAATTCCTTTATTTGCTGCTTGCTCTGAACTTCTGGTGTGCTTTTGTGTCATGTCCATGATGTTAAAATGGCTCAACTTCTTTGGCAATTCAGTCAGGGTACTGAGCTGGTGTTATTTGTGTGCATCCTACTCTGGAAAATTTAAAAAAAAAAAAAAGCACCATAGAATGACATTGTGTAAATGCCCTGGTGTGTTGCCATGGTTTGGACCCCAAGCTTTCAGAACAGTGGTGTGGCCATCGTTTGCTGTGGAAGAAAGTTTGTTGTGCCCAGGAGGATTTGTTCTGGCAGGACAGGGGGAGGATTTGGATCCTGTGGCTGAGGAGGGAGAGGCTCTCCTGGGTCCTGGCCACTCATCTGGGGTCAGAGTCCCAGTCTGGCATGGGGGTGAAGAGATGCTCCATGAAATTCCAGGAGCTGGGGAAAGAAATGGGGCATTTGCATTTCTCTTCTCATCTGGTTTCTAAAAAGAAAGGTCACACTGAAGATCTTTTACAGTGGGAGGAACTGAGCTTTCCTGACACAGAGATCACTGAGGAAAGATGATCCTCAGCCATTTGGGATAGCATAGATTCTAGCTGAAGCTATTTCCTTATCCATGGGACTTTTCTGCATTGCACTTAGCTCCTTAAGTCTTTTGCATACCAAAATATGTAATAACAGAATTTCGTTAGCAGGTGAGGCACATTCTGAGTACTGGTGGGTTTTGTGCGAGACCTGCTGAGATTCCTTCACTTTTCTGAGTTCCAGATTACTCACATGGCAGCTCAGGGGCCTTCCTGACAATTTTCACAAAAGAAAAGCTGTCAAGGAGCACGTTGAACACCAGAATGGTTGGAGATGGGCCTGATCCTGTTGGTTATTACTCTGCTGAGTCCTGGTTAGTACTCTGGGTTTCATCAATCCTGAAGCAACACCAGCCCTGCCACGGTGGCATCCTGAGCTGATGGAACTGGTTATTGCCACAGCTATTTCTGGGACATCAACAGAAGTAAAACAAAGCAGGTGAAATGGATAGCTCACAGTGAAGCTGTTTAAATATTTATGAAACAGTTAGCTAAGATTGAGGATCCATTTAACATAGCCAAATTTGATATGTTAAGATGAATAATTGCTCTTCTGCAATACTATTCTGTTTATTTACTTATTATTTTAATTTAATATTATTATATAAGTTTATTTACTTATTTAGTCTTTAAAATCATTACTTTGCCAGTGACTTGAAGGAAGATTTGGAAAGTCCTGTATTGAACTTGGATCACACTCTGAGAGATCATAAGATGTCAACCTGACATGAGGCCATTTTTTTGGAAAGAGTGTTGATTTTCTTTTCTGTGTTGAGATTGGAATTTGGAAATGAAAAAAGGAAAAAGGAAGAAGGAAAAAGGAAAAGGAAAAATGAAGAGAAGAGAAGAGAAGAGAAGAGAAGAGAAGAGAAGAGAAGAGA
>CM031862.1:1294174-1319174 GCA_018697195.1 Certhia americana
GAAGAGAAGAGAAGAGAAGAGAAGAGAAGAGAAGAGAAGAGAAGAGACAAGAGAAACTCTTATCTGCCCAAACAAGAACATTTCAAGGAAAAAAGAAATCAGTAATTTATTTCCAAAGTGGAAAATCATAATATTGTAACAAGAAAGAATCCATAAATTAATTTAGAAATAGCTTTTAAAATTAAGATAAAAGCTGTCAATTTTTTTAGAATGCAAGGGTTACATCTGAAGGAAATTATTTAATGTTTTAAATTCACCAGTGCTCCCCAGACCCTGTAGTACAGCCCAGTGTATGCTTAGAAAGAGCTACTTCATCTATTTAATTAAGAGAAACTACTATCAAAGCAGATTTCGCATTTAAAATTCGTGTTTAAACTTCTCACAGATTAAGTGAGCTTAAACAGTTGCTATTCCTGACTTTAACAGCATTATAAAATACATTAGAGATTGAGAGGATAAAATTCTGCCATGTTAGGTTATAACCTAACTGCTATTTGCAGTTGTAAGGACTACTAATGGCGCAGGGACAAGATTTATTATAGTAAAGACATCCTGCTTAACATTACCCTTGTCATTCCATTAATAATGACTGCTTATGAGCCATCTCGTTGGCATCTTTGTTGTCCTGAAAACTTAAAACTCACAGCACAATTCTTTACGATGTGCTACATTGCCCCCTCTGGGTATTCCTGACCATTATCCCATTTGGTTATATTCAAAACTGCTGCCTCCTGAGAGAGCATTAGGGCCGACCTTTAACCCTGCAATATTCTTGGTTCAAATGGCGTAATAACATGTAGTGAATATTTACAAGCATACTTATACTATAATAGAGTACTGCTGTGAACATTAGCACATATTTTCTGCTCAATCAGGCTTTGATGTAGAGCTTGGCTTGTACCCTGGAGAAAATGCAGTCCCCAATAAGCTGTGCTAGTGAAACACCCTTGAACCTCCCTGCACAGCTCCTGCCAGGCAGAGCTCTGCCATGCAGATGAGCAGGGACACGCAGCCTTGTGCCATGCCCAGGGGTTCAGCAGCACACGAGGTCTGGGGGAGACACGGCCCCTCCTGTGCTTCCTGGGCTTTTACTGGTGCTGGAAAAAAGGTGGTCTCATCCAGGCAAAGCAAATCAGAGCCCTGGAATACCCTGAGGTGGGTCGGCAGGGATTATCCAGCCTGACTCCTGGCCCTGTTCAGGACAATCCCACGCTGTGCCTGGGAGCACTGCCCTGAGAGCCCTGCCCCATTGCTCCATGGTGACCCTACAGCAGAGATCCCCCCTGGTGCCAGGAACAGCCTTTCCCTGCCCTCTCTGTTTCCTGGGTGGCCCTGGGGGTGATTCCATGTGTCCTGGTCTAGGGCAGATTTGGGAAGAAACCTCTGAGTAAGGTCCCTCTGGAAAGCAAATCCAACCGGCCGCTCCCTAACCAGTGCGGGAAAAAGATTTCCTTGGAAAAAAGTGGACAAAAAATTGTTTATTTAACAAGTGGAACACTCCCCAGCACAACAAGTGAACAACACTAAGGAACAAAACTTTGCTCTGCTCCCAAGAGATGCCAAATTCAGAAAGTCTCTGCTGTGGGTTGCAGTTTGTTCACTCTGTTGTTGTCAATCCCTTCGTGCTGGGAAATGCCGGGCCCAGCCCACGCCTGGTGGGGCACAGCTCTGAGCTCCTGGGGCTCTGCTGGGGTTAGTCCAGAACAGGTTCAAACAGCTCTAAGAAAAAGGATAAAAACCACAGTCTGGAGATCTTCTGTGCCTCAGCTAGCCAAAAACTGACAAAGAGCAAAGCAGAGCTCTGTCCTGCTGTCCTCACTGCAGACAGCACAGGCTGTGCGTGAGGGAAAGCTGAAAACTCTGATCTTTGTGTTCTGAAAACAATTCCCTTGGACATTGCACTGCTTCTCCTTCTCCCCCTTCACTCTCAGACCCAGTTTTAAAGGTGCAAAACTGATTTCTGAGCTCAACAGAGGGATGGGGATCCAATTCAGCACCAACCCAGGACACCATGGCACGTCTCTGACTATCACTTCTCTCTGCATCCTGGTCAGTGCCATCCTCGTGGGGCTCTCCCTGTCCTTGCCATCATCCCATGCACCTGCCCCAGGTGTTCCTGGGGGACACTGAGGAGCCCTGGCAGTGCCCTTGTGGATGGACCTTGATCCCAGAGCACTGTCCCTCACTGCACATCCCACGCTGGCTGTGCCAGGATGCTCCGTGGGACCTGCTCTCCAGCCCTTCCTGTCTTGTCCTGCCCTCCACTGCTCTCCTAAGAGCTTCAGCCTGAAGGAGCAGAGGTTCAGCCTTTATGGAAGGTGGTGGTGGATGATAATTTCACAGCAGCCATGAGGATTGCACCTGGGGGCTCTTTTAGGTTCACAGGTGAACATCTCTGATCTTCCCAACAGGAGAGAAGTTTTGGTTTTGACATGGCCTCACATCGAGCTGTCCTTCCTCAGCAATTAACATCAATTAGCATCCTTCCCTTCCTGGCTCCTGTCCTGCCCTGGGTATTGTGGATCCATCTTCTCCAGCCCAGCTGTACCAAACTAAAATATCCCCAAAGCCTTTTCCTCTCTCCGCTTTCTCTCTGTCCAGCATTACCTGTCCCCCACCAGCCATCAGCAAAGCCCTCTGTGGCACTGTCCCTTCTGGAATGGGAACAGTGGGGTGTCCACAGAGGGTCAATGCCTCCAGCCATGGGCATTGGAGAATCCTGGACCATGGCAGGGGGCTGGAATTAGATGATTTTTCAGGTCTTGGAATGGACTGCCCAGGGAATTGATGGTGGGGTCCCCATCCCAGAAGTTTTTTAAGGAACTCCTGGATGTGGCACTCAGTGCTCTGGTCTGGGTGACAAGGTGGGGATTGGTCACAGGTTGGATTCAGTGGCCTTGGGGCTGTTTTCCAGCTGTATTGATTGTGTGATCTTGTGATTCTGCCTCTTCCAACCCAAACCACTGTGGATTTACATGAGTCTATGACATGCATCACTTCTGCATGACACACTGATGAAAACTAGGGCATGAAAAAGGTCACTCAGCCAGGTTAATGTCTGTAATATTAATTAAGGTTTTTCTAAGTTTGTTCCCCTCCAACACTGTTTTCTCCTTCCTTAAGGACGAGACAATTATTCCTCATTTGTTATAAATCCACTTTTGCCGTGCTTTGCTCTCTGTTTCCTGTTTCTGTAACGTGCCCTGTGGAGATTTGATTGCGAGTGCAAGTGGTTTTCTTGTGAAAGCTTTCTGATTTTCAGGGCTTGGAGGAGAAAGGGTCACTCCTCAGTTTTGTTGGTTTATGAGTGTGTTGTTACTCTGCTTAGAAGAGTCCAGCACAGAGGTAACGTGAATGTTTGAAAGAAGAGTCTCTTGTGGTTATGAGAAACTTTGACTGGGCAATATCTGTCTGTCTCCAGCCAAAGATAGAATAAACCTTCCTTATTTTCTTGGTGTAACTTATAAACCTGTTACAGTTTTTGCATTAAAATCTTCCTATACAAAGGAGATGTCCATTTTTTGATATTTTATTCATAAGATCCCTCAAGGTGTCATTGAAATTCTTTCAGTCTTTCATCAGCATGATCCACTCTTGGAGGGTACACCTGCACAATAGATGAAATGGTTGTCCTCGGAGAATAATGGCAGCCATCCTGATATTAATTTGGTTCCAAGTAATTATCAAGTTCATATCTTTCAGTTTGCTGGGAAACTTTTTCTTCCTTTTAACTTTTTTTTTTTTTTTTTTCCCTGTTCTAAATAGAATTAGCTGGGCTTGTTAGTGCTGCTCCAGTCTCTCCATAGACTGGTCCTCTTCCCTGGGACTTCAGCTCATGTTGATACCTTCAGCCATGAATTTTTATCCTGAAATTATTTTTATTGTGTGTGTGAGGATCAATAATGGGCCACACAGAGCTTTGTACCTGATGGGGGTGGTTAATGCTGTAGGGAAATAAAACATCTTTTATCACTTCTGTGCAGGTGTTGCTTTATCACTTACACCCCTGTGGGTGGACAATCAGGTTCAAGTCAGTGGTGGCCTCTCTCCAGACCATTTAGGTGCTTTTTCTATAATAATATTGAAAATTACAGTCAGAATATGCCCACAAATGCATCTCTGCTGGGGACAAATCCCTCTCCTTGTCCTGCAGAGCCGTGTGACTAAACCTTTCTCCACCAAGCTGGTGATGATGGAAGAACAATTCCAAATCACAAGATTGTTGAGAAGGTGCTTCAGTGATGAATATTTTCAAATTTACCATGGTGCATCAGCATTTTTGGGCTTTCTACAGCAGAGGTTCATCTCCCCAGGATGGGTCAGGTGGGAAGGGATCCCTCTGGGTCACCTGGTCCCAAACCCCTGCTCAAGCAAGTTGATCCCAGAGCACAGAGCACAGGATTGTGTCCAGGGAATTCTGGAAAATCTCCTGTGAGGAGACTCCACACCCTGTCTGGGCTCTGTTCAATGCTTGGTCACTGCACAGGGAAGAAGGTTTTCCTCATATTCAGGTGAACCTTTCTGCCTGTTCCTCTTGTCCCAAGAGGATCTTTGGACACCAAAAAAACCCAAAAAAACAAAAAACCAAAAAAACCCCCCACCAAATAAGAAAGGGGAACCTTTGAAAAAGTTGAAGAAGGCTTTAAATCCAACTAAAGCCTTGCAGCACAAGGTCTGGAGGGCGCAGAGAAGTCCAAAGAACAAGCCCTGGCTGTGAGTGTTGGGGTCTCTCCCATTTAGCCCATTCTCTTGCACACCTGTGTGAGATATTTGCACATCCCTGCCTGTGATGATTAAGACAGAAAAGCCAGTTTAAACAGATGTTGTTTAAGAAAAAAAAAAAAAAGAATTTTAAATTTTTTGTACTATTATTTGGGAAGCCTTGCCCATGGGTGTTGCTGCAGCACAGAGGTCTGGGCAGAGGAGGAGCCCAACAGCATTCTTTGGATTATTAGGGATTTCTCCTTCTTTCCCCTGACTCTTGCCAACCAATTTGTATTTTGAAGGAAGCCTGCAAGAAATTTGGTGTTTTCTTCAATTCTCTCAGTTTATTTCTGTTCACATCACTCTCCTTTTTCCCCCCACTGGCAGTAAATCCTTAGGCTGAGCCATCCATTTATTAAAGGTTGGCAGTTGTTCAGTCTGCCAGTGCACAGTGATCTGTTTTTAGCTGCCAATAGTGCAGCATTAACAAATCTTTTCTGATATTTATCTGTGGCGCTGCCTTTTGTTAAATGAAGAACACAAAGTTTTGGACACACTGTATTGGGAGTTTTATTGCATCAGGTAGGGCACTTAAAAATTCCCTCCAATATTTTTCCAGCCTGGGATAACATCCCCAGCACTCTTTGCACCCTATGATGCAGTTTTTTCTTGTTTATTTTTCAGATGCTGCCTCCTGAAAAAGGAATGTTTGCAGGGAATAATCATTGTTTCTTTCCTGAATGTTTAATAGAAAGGTCTCAATATTATGGAAAACATTGAACAGTTTATTGATCCAATCTTTTTCCCCAATTGATCTGATTTTTCCCCATTTTTCTCCTGTGGAATTATCTCCACTTTTACATGGACAAGTACTTTGCATCCCTGTAGGTTTCACCATCTGGGGGTTCTATCAGTGGAAGGATTCAGGCCACGAGTCTGTGCTTGAGCTCATTCAGACCAGCTGTGCAGCACCACAATGTTATGGATACCTACTTAAAATTATTCATTTCATAATTCTCATTTATTTATTAGTTTCATCATTTGTTCTCATTTAATTATTTATTTCTCCCTTTATTTTTTTAAGGGTTGGAGAATGCTGTGGGTTGCAAACTGGTTTAAGGTAAGGAAACATTCACTTGGTAATTGTGTTTTACCCTCTTTTGGGTTTTTTTTTTTTTGGTAGAATGCTGGTAGCTTTAATTAACCAGCCTGCAGATGGGTTGGAGAAATGATACATTTCAAAACACATCTCTATCTTTTTCAGCCATCATATACTTAAATTGCAAATTCTCCTGAACTGTAACCCAGTGTCTTATGGCTCTTGATTCTACATTTCCCTGCAGATCTTCTGCCTCCAGTGGTGTCAGAGCTGCAGGATGTGACTGTTAATAAAAGGGATTTAACTGCAGCAAAGCCCCGACATTCAAATGACGTTGAGGGTCTGATTTAAGACCAAGACAGAAAAACTGGGGAAGGAGAACCTCTGGAGGTTTGTGCCAGTGGGCTGGGCTTGTGGGCAGCAATGGGACATAATCTGAGAGCCTGTTGTGATGGGATAAGGGGAAATGGCTTAAAATGAAGGGAAGGCAGGGCTGGATGGGATATTGGGCAGGAATTCTTCCCCGGGAGGGTGGGAGACCCTGGCACAGGGTGCCCAGAGCAGCTGGAGCTGTCCCTGGATCCCTGGCAGTGCCCAAGACCAGGCTGGACATTGGGGCTGGAGCAGCCTGGGACACTGGAAGGTGTCTCTGCCATGGCAGGGTGGCAGTGGATGGGATCTGAGGTCCCTTTTAACCCAAACCCTTCTGGAATTTTATGATTCCTTAAGGATCACCTGTAATCTGTAATGCAAACCACAAGACTTTTCCCACAGCTCTCCTGCTCTTGTTGAGGTCTGAGCAGGCACAGATTTGGCAAAGATACTGAGCCTGGCACACCAAAAATTTATCAGCCAACCAAAAACTCGTTCTCCACCTTGACTTCCTGCACAAATATGCCCAAAAATCAAATTATTGACTGACAGGTCAATTTTCTGCCAAATCTCAGGTCCTACTTTCAACTCTGGACACTTTTCCGTGGAGCAACCTCAGCATCCTCCTTGTCTGGAGGTGTTTGGTGCTGCTCTGGGGCAGGGGCAGCCCAGTGGTTCTGCTTCAGAGAATCACAGGGTGCTTTTGGCTGGAAATGACCTTTAAGGTGATAGAATCCACCCAGGCAGTGCCAAACCCCCTCCTAAACCGTGTCCCATCCACATCCTATCCATGTTTTCCACCCCCTGACTGATTCCTGGCAGTCAGGGAGCCTCCCTGATTGGAAACTCCACTGATCGATGAGAGAGGCAAAAGCTCCAATAAATCCAGCCTGCCAAAGGCACCATCCAGAAGGGAGATTTCAGGCTGAGATGAGGTTTGGCAAATTTATCAGCATGTGGGAGGGGGGGGCTGTAAATGAGGGAATTACAGTCGCCGTTAACGTTGTTCTGTAATGTTCTCTGACTCTGCACCCGTAATTTTAATTCCCAGGAAAAGGCTTGGATGCCAAGTGCTTTATAGGCAGAGGAATGACTTCCAACAAACTTGAGTAAGTTTGATATCAGGTCTGCAATGGCAAAAGGATTGGATGTGTTTTCTTGCACATAAAATTCACAATATCCTCTATTTGACTATTCAACGCTTTTTATCCCTCCTTTAATCTTTTCATTATTTTTTTTTTTTTAACATGATCATAAAAAAGCACATTTTCTCCAAATCCTATGGTTAAAAACATGGAAAGCACAAGCGTGGAACCCTTTTCCTGGAGGATGAACTTCACTGAAGCTGTCTCATGTGCACCTTTCCCTCTTGGGCTCATCCTCTTGCTGATTTTTCCAAGATTTGTGTGAGGTTGTTGCCATGGCACAGACCTTGCCGAGGATTTAATGACCTGTGCTACTTTGCATTAAAAAATTTTACAAATCTCCTGCTTAAAATGGCTTTTAAAGCTGTGTTGGATCCAGAGCCTTGCTTTAGAGCTCTGTTCCCACCAGTAAATTTTTTTTAGGATTCACAGAACCACAAAAGGTAACTTTATTTCTTCTTTCTCTTGGGCACAGCAGAGCTGATGTTACTCTGTTAAATATACTGAGTTTTAAATACATCCCAAGGGTCTTGACTCTGAAATCCCTGAGGGATTTCAGGGATGAGCTGTGGGAAGGGGGGCACAGGATGCATTGGTGCTTCCACACCCCTGTTCAGAGCTGAACTCCTGCATGTTGGGTATTTTGGGGTGTTGTGGGGCTCAGAACACAACATCTGGGCTCAGTAAATGGGATTGGTTTGCCCTGGACCCTCTGGATGCCTGTGCTGGAGTGTGGGACAGGATCAGGTCCCTCCACCTCTAATGCATTCCAGCTTAGTTAAGATTTTTTTTTCTTCTTTCTTTTTTTTTTTTTTTTTTTTTTTTATTTTTTTGTCCCTGATGCCTTTTTCCTTCAGAAATAACTGTTTATAATCAGTTTAATGCAGATAAAACCATTACTTCTTCACTCTTCAGAAACTCTTTATGCTTCTTAATTAAAGCCTTTGTCTGAACACAAAATAATTAATACATAAAATGAAGCAGAGGGAAAGAATCGACTGTGAAACCAGTCACTCAGTTGTATATTTAAACAATATTTAATCATTAGAGTAACACAGTGCTTGCACTTTTGGAAAGAAAACAAGCCTTATACTTCATGTTTATTTAACACTTTGACTAGTTCATTCTTGGAGGTATGAAATGAGGCTTATAGAGTGCCAGAGCAGTAAATCAGACGTTCTGAAAATTACTGGGTCTTAAACAGTAGTGTCATTTTAAACCTAAACAGTTCAGTGGTGCACCAGCACATAAAAGTGACCTCTTAGAACAACATCTACTGTTTACACTGAAAGGTGAGGCAAGGAAATAAAAACAAGGCATAAAATATGGTGCAGTGAGGATGGCATTCACTTGTGTTTCTGCCTCTGTTCTGGATGCCGATAGGTGTGATGGCTTTCACAGAATTAATACATTAAAGGCAGTCAAGGAAAAAAAAAAACAAAAAAACCAAAAAAACCCCAAGTCATGGATGTCACCTATGTGCACAAACCAACTGTGTGCAGCCAAAATTTTGGGCAGCTTCTCACACCCGAGCACTTTCCACCTGAGTATTCACTCAGATTTTAAACCACATTTGGGTTGGCACCGTGGTTGCTCACTTTACAACTTCTATTAGTGATCTCCTGAAAGAATTTAGCATCAGGGATATTTGTAGAGGGAAAAAACACACGGACTCAAGGCAAATATCCCTTTTCTTTTGTGGAGAGTGAATGCTGAATGTTTGGATTGTGGATGTGATTTGCCTGCACTTGCAAGCACAAAGGCACTGCTTCACCAGGGGTTGTGTACGGGGTTTTATAACCAGCTACACACTTGGCTTCTGAGCACAGAATAACCACAGAGCTTGGCTCAAAAGCCAACAGTTTTTGCCCAAATTGCTCATTAATATTTTTTATTAAGCTGTGCTTCGGAGAGGAACGAGCAGAGAGGATTTTGAGGGGTGTGTAGGTGAATATTTGCAGTGAAACCTGGAGATTCCCTTCACACAGAGCCATTGGGCATTCCCAGGGTTTGAGGATGCATTTCAGACCTCTTCCCAAGTCTGGCCCGCTCCAGGAGTGATCCAGGTTTTTTTCCCCACTCCCAGAGGATTTTCCAGTGCTGTTCATTCTCCTGAAGAGATAAATGGAGGCAAAACTGGTTTATGGAGGTAAAAAAGCAAAGGAACCTTCCCAGCTGCCAGGCTGAACCTGGCTTGTGGTCCATGGGCCACTCTGACCTCAGACACTCCTCTGGTCACTCTGGCTTGTGACCCTTTGGGAGGTGCTGGTGAGCAGGAAAGCTCTGCTGGTCCTGTTCCTAAAACCCTTGTGAGTAAGAGATGAGAATTTGGAGGGGGTTTTGTTTTATTTTTACAGAATTTTGAGCTTGTTTTCTTTTGCTTTTGGGTTGTTTCGGGTTTTTTTATTTTAAAGGTTATCTGGTTTCTTGCTTTATGTTTTTTTGTTTTGTTTTGTTTTTTTTTTAATTATTTAGGTTTCTTGGGGGGAATTTTGTGGGGTTTTTAAAAGGACACATTTACATTTACGTTATTTTTATTTACTTATGCTATATTATATATATTATATTATATATACCTGCTGGAGCAAACCCAGAAGAAGCCACGGAGATGCTGCAAGGTCTGCAGCCCCTCTGCTCTGGAGCCAGGCTGGGAGAGCTGGGGGTGCTCACCTGGGGAGGACAAGGCTCCAGGGAGAGCTCAGAGCCCCTTCAGTGCCTAAAGGGAGCTGGAGAGGGACTGGGGACAAGGGATGGAGGGACAGGAGCCAGGGAACGGCTCCAGAGGGCAGGGCTGGCTGGGATTTGGGGCAGGAATTGTTCCCTGGCAGGGTGGGGAGGCCCTGGCACAGGGTGCCCAGAGCAGCTGCCAATCTCATAAAGTTTTTAAGGCTCTGGACTAGCAGAGTGAGTGTTTCAGACATTGGGGACCAAAGGTGAAATCTCTGCCGAGACAGAACTTCTGAAGTCAAGAACTGCTCCCCTGGGAGCAGGTAATGATGTTTATTTCTGTGTTACATCACATCAAAAGCCTAATGAAGAGGAGTGATGGGTTTAAATTTGAAGAGCACATGGAATGTGATTTTTATTAGGTTGGATCCTGAGTGAACAGAACATTGAAACTGTAATTATGAATATTTTACAAATGTGAACCTTCAATTAACTGTATCAGTTGTGTTTGTGAACTATGCAGAACTTGCATTATTAATGAACACACAAGGTTAATATTAGTTTATTTATCATTTGGAATATGGCTTTTGAGTTAATCATACAAGTCCTGCCACATTCAATTTTGATTAATGCAGGAAGTTCAGGCAGGCTTTGTTAAACAAATATTTATTATGTCTGATGTGTTATGAAGTAATAAAGCATTTTTTCTCCATCTCAGGTCCTATATATAAACACCTTCCACTATGGTGAAGACTTTAACATGTAAGCAAACATCCTCTGGTTATGAAGACAACAAATAAATCATGAGAGTCTGAGAGTCTCCTGTGTGATTTTTTTTTAAATTCGGATTTAATCTCTCTTACAAAGAGGAGGTTGCAGTGTCCTGCAAAGCATTCTGCACCCCCACGTGGGTTTGATGTGCAGATTGGCATTGAGGATATTTGCTATAATTCATCTACTTTTACTCCATTTCAGCGAAGCAGAAGAATTGGGCTGCTTTAAAGTCCAACACCATTGATAGCATGACCAAATTATTCCAAATAATGAAGAATTTCTACAGCTAAAGGAGAGTTTTGGGAGGTTTTGTCTCATTCTTTGCTGGCCTGAGGGAATGCAGTGGCAGGAGCCTTCCAGCAGATCTTTGCCAGTGGATCCCATTTGGAATGGAATTTGGATTTTGGATGTGAATATAAAAACTTATTTGCCATTCTATTTTTCTGCAACACAGCACCATCAGCCACAAAGCTGTAACAATCAAGAGTGAAATCTGATATTGTTAAGAATGCCAAGCACTCTTGATGTGGGGTTTGGCTTAACCTAAACCTCAGTGAAAGCTGAGACACCAACACAGCAACTTGGTTCAAGTGTCTGAGGCTTTAAAAATCCTCCCTCAGTCACAAGGTACAAATGCCATGAATTACAACACAGTTAATGAATTTCTTCTGAAAGAGGGTTCTTCTGAATGCCAGTTTTGGCAAGTTTGTGTTGGGCAATAGGCCACATCTTAAAAGTCTTAGGAGGATTTCAGATGATTTGATTTAGGGGTGAATTATGAATTTTATTTTAAAATATGGAACCGTTAGTTTATCCTATATAATTTATGTGTAATTTGTTTTGATTTAATGATGCTCAGCCCCTCCCCTTATACAATCAAACCAGTATCCTGGTTTGGAGAGGCCCTTGGATGATTCAGTGGGGTTTATTTCTTTTTTAATCTTAAAGCAAATTTTTTTTTTCAATAAATGTTCTGTCAGCAAAGCACAAATTTAACTTCTTTTTCTCTTTTTGGTTTGGCCGGTAAAATAAATAAATAAATAGTTGGGCAGTACCTAAGTTAGGAAGGGCTCCATCCTCCTCCAGTGCTCCTGGAATTCAGCTGTGCCTGCTTTAACCAATTTCAGCGTAGCTGTTACAATTTTCATCCATAATATATGACCAGTTTGTAAGAATTTCCTCTACATGTGAGAAACAGACTTAATGCCAGCGTTCTCAAATTGGAGTTAGTTATAAATAATGCACTAATAGATGTGAAAGAGCATAAATGATTCCTTTGTGTGGTACCTGCGAGGTTGTTAGTGCTTCTTTAAAAAACAAACAAACCCTCTTTTGCAGGATATTTATTCCCATCTCTTCCATCAAAGGGGTTGCAGTCTTTGTACCTTTTTATGTAAATTAAAAAATCTTTAGCCAGTTCTGCGTCAAAAATAAATAGTTGAATGAGCTCGCAGACAACATTTATTTTGTATGTACATTAATGGGCACTTCCATTTTTTCCTGCAGGCTAGAATCCACTTTGAAATTCATGTTTGATAAATTCCCTGGCTTTCCGAGTAATTTAGCTGTCTATAGGGCTGTTGATCCTTTGAGTGTATTGCTGAACCATTGGGACTTGTGCACCACATCTGCATATCCAAGTTCAAATATATACTCAAGATGATTGGTTTAAACTTTAAGTTGTTGATCTTATTCCTGATAGATTTGTTAGATTGTCTCCCATTTCATTTCTAAAATCTGCGCCTAATCCATAAATACCCCTTCTTAAATATGTCTCCAATAAATTCACTGATTGAGTTTGTCATTCTGTAAGCACAGGGCTGAATTAATATTCAGTGTAGCCTGATAATCTTTAGACACAATGCTGGCTGATGCTGTGTGTGTCAGTGGAGCAGGGCATGCTCGGCACAGCCCCAGCACAGGGGCTGCTCTCCAAAGTAGCAAAATTCCTGTGAAAATTCCCCTGGTGCCTCCTGAGGGTTTAAAAGGGCATCCACTTCTCACTGGGGTACAAAAGGAGCGGGCAGGGATTGGGATTATCAGCCTTCCTGAGGCTCAGGCTCCTTTAGCTTAGCCTTTTCTCTCTTTCTCAGCTGAAATTTTCAGTTTGAGCGCTCGCTGAGAGAGGGTGGAGCTGCTGCAACACCGGAATTTCAGCACTTTGAGAGCTACAGCAAGGCAGAGCCACCTGCAGATTCCAGCCAGGCTGGTTCCAAATCCGAGTTGTCCTGAGCTTCTGGGCAGTCCCCTGCAGGCCCAGGAATTCTTTCCCTGCCTTCTCCTCCTGCTCTCAGTGCCACATCCATCCAGGGATGATGCAGAGACACAGGACTGGGGTGTTGGAGAGGCACCAAAGCAAGGGAGCTGCCCAGGAGTTGTGTGAGCACAGGGCATCGCTTCTAGTTTTCACCTCTCCCTCACAAACCTCTTCTAAATGTAGCGGGCACCCTTCAGATAAAGAAAGGGGGCATTTAAAAGATGTCCTGTGAATAGAAATGAATTCAAAACTCTTCTGAAGCATAACATCAGTCATTCTGTTATAAAACTTCTTGTCTGCTTTGCTCCGAGTGTGTCCAAATGCACTGCAAGGCAGGAGAATCAATTCAAATAATTTCAACTTGGAACTGCTGGGATTTTGGAAAGTCTGCTCTAGTGAGAGGTGGTTGGAACAAGATGGTCTTCAAGGCCCCTTCATCCCAAACCATTCTATGACTCCATTATTTATTTTCTTGTTATAATTTTAAAGGATTGACATTTATTTTCTTTGTTTCATTTAATAAATTCCTTGAAGAGATTCTGCTTTGCTTTCTAGAGGGGTGGGGTAAGGTAACAGTATGGGTGCAATAAGCTATTCTCACACCAAGACAACAAGAATTTCAATTAAAATCCTCCTTTTTTTCCTTTTGTTTCTATTCTTTATAAGGAAATTATTCTAATAATGCACCTTGTGTGGTCTTTCAAGGTAAATTCCAATAAGTTTCTTGTCTTAATTAAGAAAACCCATCTGACTAGTGGTACCAAGAGTCAAATTTAGAGTCTCTGGGGCCTTTTTGTGACAGAGAGGAAAAGAAATGCAGTGGGCAGGGGTTTCCTGCTTCTGTGGGTTTGGTTTTGGTGTTGTTGTTTTGATAATTTTGTTTTCATAATATCTAAAAACTCTTCTTTGGTTTAAAACTCCTAGTCAGGATTTAATGAACTGAATAGATTAACATCACAAGGATTAGAGAAATATATTTTCTAGTTTTAAAATGTGTGCATATATATGTATCTTGCTTGCCTCACAGAGGTCAATGTTTATTATTAAATGTATTTTTAAGATATTTTTAAAGATTATTTTTAAAATACGTTTTGTATTGCACTTTTTGTAAGGGAGAAAGATGTGTGCAAGTGCTTCTTGAATGGGGGAGAGCCCTCCACTCTGACCTGAAATTTTTCACTCTACACAAAATCCACTTTTGTCAGAAGCAGCACCGCAGTGCCACCGTATTTAACATGATTTACTGCTTTGCTCACTTAAATTAACAAATTGGCCCATAATTCATCGAGGTAATTAGGCACATCTATAACCTTAATAAAGTGACTTTCTCACAGGTGCAGTCCCACTGAAGTTCCTCAGCCTAACTTTGTCTTCCAAACTGAGCACCTCCAAATTTCTTTGCTCCAGGAGATCCTTCCCACCTGTACCCCTTTATTTTGGGCTGCTGTCAGTCCTTTCCTACCCACTGCTCTGCACTGAACATCCCCAGTGTGTGTGTTTTGGAATGGTCAGTGATGCACTTTATGCCCAAAGTGTGCCTTTAGATGGGTGGTTAAGCCATTTTGATCAGTAAAATATGGATTCTGCTCAGGGAAAATAGCAGACCCCAGCTTCAGCATCCTTCTGTCAGTGCTTGGGAATTCACATGTTGTGATTCCAGTTCTTTGTCCTGCTGTTTTCTCCTCTGATTCCTCTCTCTGCTCACTTAATCTGGGATATTGGGATCCAAGGCTGATGTGATCCTGTCTCTTGTAAGGAAGAGGTGGCAGAACTCCAGGGAAAGCTCAGGCCAAGCAAAGGGAATTTCCTGGGTGGAAAGTGGAAAAACACAGACCTGCTGCTCCTGGAAGGCTTCATTAAATTGTTTGGGAGGGAAGGGATCTTAAAGCCCACCCAGTGCCACCCCTGGTGTGTCAGGGACCCCTCCCAGTGTCCCAGGCTGCTCCAGCCCCAATGTCCAGCCTGGCCTTGGGCACTGCCAGGGATCCAGGGGCAGCCACAGCTGCTCTGTGCCAGTGTTTTATCACTCTCATCATAAAATCTTTCTTACATCTAGTCTGAACCTCCTTTAATAAGTTTAAACCATTCCTTTTGTCCTGTCACTGCAGGCCCTACTAAAAACTCTGTCCCCATCTTTCTTAGGAACCCCTTTAAATCCTTTTGCCTCTTCAATTTTCCAGTGAAAACGCTTCCTTAGCAGAGCATGTCAAGGGAGCAGAGACACATTGACCACTTCTGCCCCTTCCCACTGCTCTCCTTTGCAGCTCCTCAGCACGAAACAGCCTTGAAATTCACATTTGAGTTGAGTTTCTCCATCCTTGCAGTGGCTCAGCCTCAGTAAGAGCTCGGGGTTTATGTGTGTGTGCAGCAGTGTTCCCATGCAGTCTATAATCCAAGATTTGAGGTTTGGAGCGGGGCCGTGTCCATAGATTTCCTCCTCAATCCTCCTTGATTGTTCACCTGGATAGAGAAAATCTCCCTGATTGATACATCCCCCAATCCTTCTGGCTTCTGCTGGGGTCACTCCAATTCAATCTGTTATTTCTATATTTCTTCTGGCCTCTCCTCTCTCCACAGAGCAATTCTGGGCACTTTTCTTACATCTCAGCCATTTTTCTATTGTTCCCTTTTTTCCTGCTCATTCTGAACTTCTTCCTCTGGGACTTCAGGGCATTTCTAAGAGATTCTTTGGGGCTCTTTCCATCGCTCTGCCCACCCCCTGATTTTTCCTGCACCTCTGTCTTGCCTGATTTTTTCTCCCACGAGCCCCTGGCTCCTTCCCACGGCGCTCATTCCACCTGCTCCCATCCCTCCTTCCCCTTCCCTCCCTCCCTCTGGGGCTGTCACGGCGGCCCAGGTTTGCTGTAGTCAATTTTTGTTTCATCTTGTAGTCAGTCTTACATAAATAGTGGAAGTTTGGCCTTGCCCCGGGTGATTGATGGGAAGGTATATTTGTACATATCGATTGAGATAAAAAATTAGTAGTTTGCAATAGGAAAGGCAAATTAGTCATCAGAAGGAAGGTGCTTGGAGTATTTTAAGAGTTCCTTGATTAATTCTTGCGCTGTGAGTTCTTCTGACAGTAAGTTTTATGTCCTGAGATGTGGGAGGATGAGGCAGTAGTATCAGGTTATTGCAAATTTTACTTTTACTCCTCGCTGATTTATTTTACTGGCTCTCACCACGATTAGACACAGAGGGCTAAAAATGACTTCATTTTGGGGTGACAACTGCCCTTTTCTGTGCTGGAATGAGGAGCCAGGAAGGAGGCGGGAGGTTTTAGCTATGAAATTAGTTTCCTTTTTATGAAAATTAATATTTAAAAGCTAGCCTGTATAAAATCAAAATAGCCTTTATCCGTGGTGACAAGCCCATCAGCTGGATGTTATCTCTAAAGGAGGAAAGGACTAATTCTGTGATACACTGATTAGGCTGAGAAGTAATTTTTTTCTCTGCTTACTTGACAATTTTCTCCCTAATCACCTCATTGAAAGTAGTTTTTAATAAGCATCATAGGAGGCTGAGAGCTCTCGATCTTCCTAAAATACTTTCTGCTTTTCCAAGGATGCTGCAGCATGTTTTTTAGTTTCCCTTTATTACAAACTATAATAGAATTCTTCCCAATAAAAATTGACTTATATTTGGCACTTTTAATTTGTCCAAGAATAATTTAGATAGAAATTCCAATTACTTTGGAAGCAAGGCATTTGCTCCATCCTCTCTGAGCTTGTTTAAAAGGAAGTCTTTGATAATTTGCAAGCATTTCTCATGAAAGGCAATTTTACTTAACTGGAATCCAGAAGGAAAAAAAAAAAAAAAAAAGATGCACAGAGGTTTCAATTTTTAAACTGATAACAAAGCACTATATTAGTGCTGTTGCATTTCAGCACAAAGAGGCTGCAAAAATAACCTTTTTTAGTTAATGGGAGAAAAAAAGATTTAATTGCTGTGAAACACTTCTTCTACATGTTATCTCTTTGATTAGCAGACAGTTGTAAATGACTTATTCAATGTAATTGCAAACTCTGGCATGGAACCCAAAGTAAATTATTTGTGTTTGCAGTCAGGGTGAGTTTGAACACTTTTAATTGCAGGATTTTTTTTTGAGCTTAGCAGAGGTTCAGCGTCCAGGGTTTAGACTTTTTGAGGCTCTTTGAGTGTTGGTGCCCATCAGGCTGGAATTTGGACACTCTGGTTAGCAAAGTGTGTCAGAGGAAATGCCAGCACTTCTCCTGGTGTCTGCTGCAGCAGTGGCCCAGCTTCTGAAGTATTCCCAAGTCTGGTGGTTGGATTCAAAAGACAGCATACAGAATTTCAGGGTGTCCTTCATGTTCTTAGCAAGACAAGACAGCAGTCAAGGATTTGTAACTTCACCCTGACTCGAGGCTCCAATGCGAGTTTTCAAAGCTACAGACCTCACTACTTAATGGATCAACAAAAGTGGGGAAAATGATGGAATCAGCAAATCCTTGAGGTTGGAAAAGCCCTCTCAGGCCATCGGCCTCAACCATCCCCCAGCACAGTCAGGGCCAAACCTGTCCAAGCCCCCAGGTGCCACATTTACATATCTTCCAATCCCTGCAGGGATGGGCACTCAAGGCAAGGTGTGTGGAGTGTCTCTGCCGCCTCATTCCCACCTCCTTTGTGCCCCACACCAAGCTACAACTCAGACAGCAGCAGCATCCTACATCCTGAATCTATTCCCAGTGCTGGAATTGTGAAAGCCTTCACTATAAATTAGGGAAGAGGATTGCTTCATGCTATGGATGCATCTGGATCTCATAATCCTGGTCGTTTGCAGATGGCAGGAATATTCAGGTTGGTATGAGAAGGAAGGGATGAGTTAACAGGCAGAGAGTTGTGAGTGGGAAAACCAGGAAAGCCTGGAATTCTGAAGTGCAATCTTGCACCTGTGAGCTGTTGTCACAAGCAGCAAGAAGGGTTTTTCCATGAGCTCTTCATCACATGATGATGCCTGGCAGGTGGCAGCCACCCAAAACGCTGAGCAAGGAGGGACGTGCCAGGACTCCAGTCTGGAAGATGCTGGTGATGGGAGCACTGTCACACCCAGGAACAACAAAGATAAATTATGGACAGTGAGCAGAAAACAATCCTTGTCTGAGGGGTTTCAGAGGAGATCTTCTGCCTGTGCCTGGTTTGGGGAGCTGCTCGTTCAGGCACGGAGCTGCTCAGCTGCAGGATCTTGGAAACAGAGGTCAGTACGTGCCTCTGGTGGAGCACTGAAAATGTTCCCACTCCTGCAAGAGGTACCCACCCATCCTCTGCTGCAGCGCTGAGGGCCAGATATTAAACTGAAACATCTGCACTTCAAAATATTAATGTTTCCAAGGAGGGGTTAGGGAGGATTTGGCTGTGCAGTTTGTGTGAATAATTTTCTGCGGTTCGTGGGAGCGCTGGGAGCTGTTTGGGAAGTGAGGATCCTCTGCAGGTGGCTGCTCTCTGCCACCAGCTCGTGTCACTTCCCTCTCTGCTTCGTGCCACTGTCCTGATGTAACAGAGACCCTCACAGGGACTGATTTCAGCCAGGCTTGCTCGAACAAGAAGCAAAGCCGGGGTCATGTACCAGATCACACAAGGCTCTGGTCGCCTGTGTCACGCAAAGTCGCCACCCAGCAAACAGGGGGTGAACCAAAGCAGGAAAAAGGAAGAATCAGGTTATAAAAACCCAAACCACGCATGCAATTGCATATGCAAAGACCTTGTTTGGGTTTCTGCTGAATTTCCATGAGGAGATTTTTTTTTTTCTTTGCTGCAGCTGCACAGATTCACTGGATTCTTGTGAAATGGAGCAGGAAGGGGTCTGGGCTGCCTCTGCTACTCAAAGTGCACCTCTGGCACCAGCCAGGGACACGGGCAGGCAGCCAGAGAGGCTGAAAACATCCCCTTCCTCCTCTTTAATGCCACCAAGTGTGAATTAGAGCTATTTGCCCTGGATTAACATACTCGATTTCTCTTTTAAACCATTGTTTTAGACTTTCCAGTCAGTTCTCATTAGTTACTAGTTTAGAAGCCCGTGGTATATTTAGACATCATATACATTTGTCAGTGAAGAGTAGCTTAAATGATCTACTTTGCTCACTGCTTAATTATGTTATTTTACTGTTCCTGAAAACCTGACACAAGGCAAATTTACATTACTGTGCTCCTAATTAGCCAATAATCCTTAAGGATTTGAATGATACATACCCAAAGTAATTTCCTCGTTCACTAAATATGAATTTCCTTATGTTAGGTTAAGAAGATGGCACAATGACAGCAGGCATCTTGGTGATGACAGCTCTCAACATGTTTGTCTCCGGAGTCAAAATCTATTAAAAGGCACATAATGATCTCAGCACTTTCTTAAAGTGTAGAATGTGAAATCAATAGGGTTGTGTACAAAGGGGAGCAAAATTTACCTCTTGTAACCATTGTTAGGTTGCCCAGCACTCCAGGTTACTGAGAGGTGAAAATATTTACAGTCCTGGTTTTCTAAATATCTCAGCTGGATCTCTTCCTTCATTCAGCATCTCTGAAGCTTCTCAGGCCAAGTGAAAATGCAGATGTGGAGGGAGCTGCTCCAAAAGAGAGGCCTGGTAGGCTCTTTCCTACCTCAGACACCTCATTTGGTGCCTGATTCTGTCCCTCTATTCCCCTCTCATGATGCTCAACCTGGAGCCCTGGATCCTGGGATCCTCAGCACAGGAAGGATGTGGATCTCTTGGAGAAAATCCAGAGGAGGCCATGGGGCTGCTCCAAGGGTTGGAGCCCCTCTGGAGCCAGCCTGGGAGAGTTGGAGAGGAGAAGCTCCAGGGAGAGCTCAGAGCCCCTGGCAGGGCCTGAAGGGGCTCCAGGAGAGCTGGAGAGGGACTGGGGACAAGGGATGGAGGGACAGGACACAGGGAATGGCTTTGAGCTGACAGTGGGGGGATTGAGATGGGATTTTGGGATGGAATTGTTCCCTGTGAAGGTGCTGAGGTTCTGGCACAGGGTGCCCAGAGCAGCTGTGGCTGTCCCTGGATCCCTGGATCCGGGTTGGACATTGGGGCTGGAGCAGCCTGGGACAGTGGGAGGGATCCCTGCCATGGCAGAGGGTGGAACTGGGTATTTTTAAGGTCCCTTTCAACCCAAGCCATTGTGGGGTTCTATTACGCAAAACAGAGCATTTCACACCTGGCTGTGTCCTGTCTCCGGCCATTGAAGTCCTGCTCTTTGAAAGATCTTGTCTTTGTTGTCACTGCTGCTGTTGGACCGGCTGGGGCGGTGTGGGGATGGTAACAGTTTGTGTTTTCCACTCTAGACAGTTTAATTTAATGCATTATTACATTTGATCCAGATGCTACAGTGATGGGGGCATAAAAATAATTAAATACAGATAAACAGACCGTAACAACTTCACCATTGCCAGTTGTTGAAACACGGAGTTACATATCAAAAATGCGGTGCCAGAAAATTACTTGAATTTCTAACTAGTGCAGGAAAACTTTCCATGGACACTGTGACTGGCAAACAGAGCTCAGTGCTTATCTTTTTCCACATGTCCAAGACTAAAATTCATGCAGCTATATGGGAATTCAGAGTTTTCAGTCTCGTTCTATAACTTTTCCAGTGATTTTGTTGGTGAAATCAAACCCTGTGAGTGCAGATGTGGTGAATAAAGGCCGCCTCTTTTCTCTGCCACACCATCAGCTGCTGCCATCAGACCAGGAGATGCTCCTGCCTGTTGCTCTATGGATTGGGATCAATGGTAGCTGGGGTGTGGTTCCTAAACCAAGTACCAAAAAAACAACAGCTGGTCATTCCTGTCTCCTGCACCCTTGTATTGACACTCCTATCCTTCTTATCCAAGTTACTTGTGCATTTTTAATTGGATGTAGGTTTTTTTTTTTTTTTTCCCATATCACAAACTATTTTTTGAAATGACATTTCAAAATGTTTCAAGCATTTCAGTTTTTAAGAATAGTTTTTATTTTTTCTGGCCTTTTAAATGTCTCCCAGGGGGCTTCATTTCAATGGTGAATGAAAAGGTTCCATTGCACGGGGACACACAGATGAACAGATGCTGAGAACAGGATCTAGAACTAAAACTGGGACTGGAACCTCCATTCTGAGACTAGAACAGGAGGATTAGTTCTCTGAAGGTCTCTGTCCTGACAGTGGGAGGAGCAGTAAAGGACTCTCCCATTCCAGGAGAGCAGTGCTGTGTTCCCCTGTCCAACAATGCAGAAACCACTGCGGAAAATAAATGAAATAAGTGATGGAGGTACCTCATAAAAACAGGATGATAATATTTCAGCATGGTTTGCTTAAAAAGAAATGAATGAGGTTCTTAGGGGGTCTGTCCTCACCCTGCCAAGAGAAGAACTATTCTGTGATGAAAACAAGTTGTAAGAGCCCCCTTTATGTGCCCCATGGCAGATGCCCACTGGGTCCATTCCTTGTTGAAGTTTAAGTGCTCCCTGCAAAATACTTCCTATTTTTCCTCCAAAAAATGTGGGGGAACAGCTTTAAAGCCCACTTGGATTGGGTGGGTGGGTTCACACGAGGTCCAGCCCAGGGAAATTATGGCAGGGTGCTGAGTCCCCATTCATTTCAGTGGGAATTTGCCTTGACTGGGGGAATTTGGGAGAGGCTGAGCCCAGGATTTGTGTGTGTTTGCTCATGGATCAGCAAGGCACACGCATCTGCAATTGAATATGCACTTTGTTAGGTTAAGAAACATTTCTTTATGCTCTGCAAAGCAGGTGAATAAAATCGAGGGGGGAAATATACACTGTGTCAGCTTGCCTGTGTGGGAAAAATACTTTATTTTCTGTTGTAAAGACAAAGAGTACAGAAAGAATAAAAGCCGTGGTGTGTATGATCATCCTATGCAAGCACATTAGTAAAGCACTGTGGTACCAGTCGTGTTGTGAACTTCAAGCCACCCCTAATTAAACTGTCTGCATCCCCCAGCATTTCCCTGTAATGATGTCAAGCCGTGCAGCAATTAGTTGTCTCTCTATGAATGTAAACACTGTTTGTAAATCATATAAATTTAACCTGCTTGGCTTCTTGAAAAGCTCCGAAAAGGGAATTAATTATTATTGTGGATTTTGGAGTTATGATTTATTGAATCGTTTCTTGAACGTCTTGATCTAATGTTTTCTGTGGTTCGTGGCAATTAATTTTGGGAGCAAAGGTAGGACTTATTAAAAATCTGGGATATCATTTGGGGTGGGACTAATGGTGTGCACGATGGCGTGCAAAATATTTTATTGCACTAACACAACTGCTGGGGGTTTCTTTTAAATTGAGATTTAGTCCATTCAAAGGATGTGAGTGCCCTGACCTTTCAGCGTTCTGCATTTTTGCACCTCCTGTACTACTTCAAGCTAATTTGAATGTGAAGTTTGAATCCTGAAGAAAGATGCCCTTCTGCAGTAGTTCATCTTCTCTTTAGAGATCAGACTAAATGCCCGTGGCAATATGCTGGGAAACACAGCACATTACCATGAAATAGCTCCATTAGAGACAAAGAAATGTAAACAAAACAAACACATTTGCCACTGGTTTTAGCTCAATTATATTTCTCCTATTGATGGTCTTGCCTAAAATGAAAAAGTGCTCCAGACCTAAATTTAGTAAACCTTTTGTTGCAATTTACTCCAGCAAAGCCTCTGCTGCTGGAGGTGGATGCTTTACCTGAGCCATCAGCTACATAGCACGTTTATGGTTATTGTATTTTACAGGTTGATAGATTTTTATATTCTGTCCAAGTCAGGATCTTACACCACCTGGTTTATTATTTAGTAATTTACAGTGCAGTCAGGCATGTTTGGTTTAATGTAGGATAAACTTATAAATCTATTGTTCCTCCAGTTGCTGGGGTTGGTGTGCAATGAACTACAGAGCTTGATGCGTACATACATTTCAGCTCTGCTTATTTTCTTTGATAGGGAAGCAGGCAATAGATAACACAGTGACAGTGGCATCCCAGGGGACAGCAAAATGTGAGAGCAACACACCGTCAGGTTAGTAGGTCATTATTGTATGAGCACTGAGCCATTAATTGACTACTGTACCAGGCTCAATCTGTGTCAGATTATGGCTTTTGGCAGCAAGAACTGTTATCTAATAGCTAACTTTGTTTCTTTACTGCCTTTTTATTAGGTTTTCGGATAAAATTATACCGAAAAAGGTAAACGTATTTGTTGCACTTCAAAAAAAAAAAAAAAAAAAACAAGGCCCCAAACAAGTCAGCCAAACAAAAGCAACATACAGAACAGTGGTAATGTCAATAGGTAAAATATTCCTGGGAGGGAGCAGCTAGCAGAGTGTTCTGCTAACATTTGTGAGTATTTTTTCACAAACTTGAGCAGTCAGATACTCCCTTTAGGGGTGCAAAGCGATCAGAAATGGAGAGGTGCTGCCTAAATTATTTTGTTAATCTTAGCATTGGTGGGAATAAGAGAACACCCAGACTGTAACAAAAGCAATAAACATCGTTTGTCCAAACCTTTCTGCTTTCTCCTAAAATGTGCCTTAAAAAGAGGAAAATTGTCAGTCTTGGTGTGGGTGATGATTGGAGGAGAGACCCAGGTCGTGGCAGAGCTGTGGCATCTTCCCCCAGCACCTGCTGGAGCAGGTCCACGGCTGAGCCTGGTAGTAAGGGGAGAAATCAGTGATGTGAGGAGGATTTGAGGGAAAAAATCATCTGTTCTTTGGCCATTGGCAGCAGGCAGGGTGGTCCTCAGCCACCCTTGTCCATCAGAGGGCAAATCCCCAACTTTGACAGGCTGTGGGAGGATGTCAGTGCTCAGCCCAGTGCTCAGGTGAGGCACAATTTTGAGCTGGGTTTAAGGATAAATCCTGCTTGCTGTTCAGAGGTGACTTCAGGTTTCTGCCACCTCTGAGCTGAGATCTTCTGGACTATGTCAGGCTGGGGCCAAGATGCTGTTTCAGTTCATCCCTGCACCTGCCAAATCCAAATCCAGGTGTTTCATCCCAGAGGAGAGCAGGAGTTCAAAACTGCTCAGATCTGGAAAAGGCTTTATAAAATCTGGAGTGGGTGGGGTGGCCCTTGGTGAGGTGAGTGTGTGGCCATGGGCTTGGCTCTAAAGCAGCTCTCCCCGCTGTCTGTAATTCCTGAGGAATCCTCAATCCCAGCCCCGGAGCAGTGCAGGGGTGCTGGCAGGTTTTTGGGGTGCATTCCAGCTGTGTGACACATCTGCTGCTGTTTGACAGTGCTGTTCAAGTGATGGAGCCCCAGTTTAATTTCTCTCCCTACCCATAAATCGACCTGCCTGTGACCTTGGGCAAAATAGTTAATCCAGCCAGCCCTCAGTTTCCCTTTTTTGCTCCCCATTAAAAATGATTTGCTGACCCAGGGTGTCGGGCTGGGCAGGAGAACCCAGGGTGATTGCTGATAATTATCAATATGGGAAACCCTGGGAGAAGGTGGGGAAGTAAGACAGAAACCTTTATTTCATTAAAATCGTATCTATATTGAATGCTATTACAGTTATTATGTTGCAGATCCCATTTCTCTGCCACGTGTCTGAATCTGAATAATTTCCTCTGGATTTCTCGCCCTGTTAAAAGACGTGGATAAAAATGTGCAACAATTGAGCTCTGAGCATTTCATCTCGTTTTGTTATTCCAGGCTTTCTCCTTTTTCTTACAGCAAAATCATTTCTAGAAATTGGATAGCAATATGTAAAATACTTTTTTTTTTTTTTTTTCAGGCAGTGATGGCTGATTACATTGATTCTACACAATGTAGGGCTCTTAATGGGGATTTCTGGCTCTCATTTGCTGTAAATTTCTGGTTCCCATTTGCTGTAAATTTCTGGTTTCCATTTGCTGCATCATGTGACGAGGCTGTTTCTATGGTCTCTGCTGCATCTTGTCCCCCTGGCATTTTTTTTTTTTTTTTTACAAACTCATTTGGAAGAATTAACTACCTTTTACGTATTTAAAATTTGACTCCACGGAAATCGA
>CM031862.1:1324174-1418179 GCA_018697195.1 Certhia americana
TCTGTACTTTGATTTTTTTTTTTTTTGTCTAGTTTGTTTTGTTTCTTTTTTTTTTTTTTTTCATCAAAAGGGAAAAAAGACAAAAAGAACTTTTTTATTGAAAAAACCCAAAAGACAAACAAACAAACAAAAAAAAACTTGGGAGAGACTTCATGGAAGGAAGGGTACATTTCTTAAATGAGAGAGCAGCTGATAATTTTGGCCAAGATTCTTCAGCATCGACTGTACCCAGTTGCATCACAGTGAATTTTTGAATTTGTGTCCATAGAGAGAATAAACAAACAAACAAACAAATAAAAAATAAAGGTCTTTTGCCACCCAAATATTTGTGGAAACCCACAGGACAAATAGAATATGAAGTGACATATTCAGTCTTTGCTAATTTTTTAGTAGAGAGTTCACGGAAGCCAAAATTTCCTGTAGGTCAGTGTAAGATACTCAGTGCTTTTAGTTGAGTAAATTATGTTGTACAGAGAAATTGTGGATGCTCCATCCCTGGAAGTGCTGGATGGGGAATTGAGCAACTTGTTCTAGCAGAAGGTGTCTCTGCCCATGGCAGGGGTTGGAACAAAATGAACTTTGAGTTCCTTCCATCCCAAACCATCCTGTGACCCTATCATTCTATCAATAAACAGAGTTTTCATAACAGCTTCAATAAATTATTGAATTTTGTTCATTAACAAACAAAACATTAGTGGCTCCTTTTTTCTCATCAGACAATTTTCCTGGGCAGAGAAGGTCTCATTTGTGTCTCCCAGACCCTCCCACAAGGTTCCTGTCAGAAATGAGCTTGACCAATCCCAGAAAACTGAACAAATCAGGATCACTGATGCCGAGAGATGAAACTTTGGGATTAACTCCAGGGGTGGGAAGATGAGAGCAGGACTGAGAGGTTCCCATTTTTAATGCTCAGGAAATGTTTTTAACTTTCCATTGTCATCAGAGAAACCCCTGTGAGGATTTTTAATCCGATCTGGGCCATGCAAACGTGAGCCCTTTTCAAAATTACACCGAGTTTTTCCCCGAGAATCACTCGCTGGCAAAGCAGCTCTGATGAAGGAATATTTCCAGTGGAATCTTTAGGTGCTATATTTGATTTTGTTATATTCATTTTCAGCAAGAGGCAGCCGGGAAGTGACGTGATGCATAAAAGAACAGCGTGCTGGGAGCTGGTGTCTACAGGAATTTCAAAATCACAACTCTCCGACTCGCAGTGAGCCATACAATGTTTTTAATCAGGGGAAGGAAGGAATTAATACATCCTCTTTCCATAAACCCTCATTTGTATTGTTGATAACAATAGTTAGAAATCTCCAAGCTGGAACAAACCTTATTTAAACAAGAATCTGTCAATTCTGCTGATGTTTTGTTTGAAGATGCAAATTGCCTCGCAGGGGCAGATGCTGCAGACAGACAGCTGAAGTCTGGGTGTGATTCCTGCAAGTCTGTCCCTCCACAACTATAGTTTATTGTGCAAGGAGGATGAGGAGAGTTGTGGCTCTGTAAAATATATTAGTTTTCAAATTTGTGTGCAGGAAACCGCTGCTCTTCTGCATCAGGGGAAATGGCAGCACAAGTGCAGCCTTTCCATAGGTATTTTCTGGCCTTGTGCTCACTCAGTGGATGCTTTTTGGATCAGATATCTGTGAAAATTATGTAGAAGATGAATCTTAGAACTCTGGCAATCCCCCTGCCTCGTAATTCTTTCTGCTTCCCACTTCGCTCCCCTGTGTGCCCATGCTGGGATAACTGGGCTGGAGGGGAGGGCACTGGTAGGAGCAGAGAGGAAATTCAAGTGGCAGCAGGTTAAAAAATCAAATTCTGGTTTATTTGTAACTAAAGGTTGCCACCAACTGAGACGCAGCAGCAAATCTTCACTAAAAATGATGATTGTAGACTCATTGAGGTTGGAAAAGACCTTCGAGATCATCTGGTCCAGCCATCAAGCAGCACCACCACCTCTGTCACCACTTAACCCTGTCCTCAAGGGCCACATCTACACATTTTGAACACTTCCAGTACTGGTGACTCCCCTACTTCCTTGGGAAGTCGATTATAGATTTCCCCAAATCATATATATTCTGAAAATTACCTAACATGTCTGTACATGTGCAGTACCTGTCTTCACCTGGTATTAAAATTAGTTGGATGTCTTTCATGAATGACTGTGCTGTTCTCTTTTTATTGAGTGGTGTTCCCTTTGAATTGGGTCAGTGTTGCCTTTGAATTGGGTCAGTGATCCCTTTGAATTGGGTCAGTGGTCCATGGGATGAAGTAACGTTGTCTTCATCACAGATTTCTCCTGTTTCCAAGTCTTTGTGACCCCTTGGTTATGGTCCAGGTTCTTTTTCTTGGCTCCAAGCACTAAAAGTCCTGGATTTCTGATTTCTTACAATGCCAAGTGTCAGATCCATGATAGATTGTCCTGCTCTATACTGATATATTAATGATTGAACCCTTAATTTATTGTTTGATCCCCTTATTATTACACCAGGCCCTGCTATCTGATGTGTTGCTCACAGCTTTGCTGGCTCCATTTCTAATTCTAAATCTTTTAACCCTTTGACTCAAAACCTTCCCCAGTTCCACCCTCTGCCACAGGCAGGGACACCTTCCATGGGCCAGGTGGTTCAGATTTTGGTTTCTAAAGCCTGATTGTTGCCAAACTTGCCCCCATTTCCAAATGCTCTGTGGGATATTTGGCACAGGGATGTTTTCTAACTGCTCTCTCAGCTTGCCCTGAAATTTGTCTCCTTCATGCTGGAGAAGAAATTTAAAGATGTCACTGGGATCCCAATGGAATGAACTGGATATCCTCTGTGGAGAAGTCCACACAACCCAGGCTACTGGTGAATCCTCTCTAGACCACTCCTGCCTTTCTGTGTGTTAACCTGAATTAAAATGGCTGGGAAAGTTCTGACAAAAAGCTTTGCTCACCAAAATAAAAAAAAAAAAAGCCTCCAAACCCAGTGCCTCTTTTTGTCCATGAATCCCCACAAAAAACTGTGATCAAATCCCTAAAGTGAGGCTCTTGCTGATGCTTAAATGGTTAATGGTTAAAATCTTTGTTACTCTGGTTCACTGGAAAGCTCCTTAGTCAGTCCTGAGCTGAAAACATCCCTCACTTCATTCCTGAGCACAAAAACTAATATTTCATACTGTATTTTGGACCTGGTGTCCATTTTTTGGCTCAACTACCAGGCCAGAAATTGTTTTTAGATTTCCTCTTTGGCATTCACAAAGTTTTGCCTAAAACCCTTGGGGACTTGCTGAAAGAGATTTATTTATGTGCATTGCAAGGCGCCTGCCAAATAACTTCAGCTTCATGTTTTTTAATAATTTTCTAAATTTAAAAATTAATAAAAAGACTAAACTCTTGGTTTACTCATTATTAATTATGAATATTCCCATCTATTTTGCCTTAAATATCAAAGATAAACAAAAGCTAAGATGCTGCTAGGAAGTTAAAAATGTTGGGAAATGCAGTCTTAGAGTTCTTGAGGTTTGTGGAGTGTTTTCTATTATTTTGTGGGTGACACTTTCTCCACTTTATCAAAATTTGGAGTTCAGCTTGGAGGCTTCTTTTCAAAAGAGCTGTTGGCTAAATCTCTTCTATTAACTTTTGAAGTGTTTTTTTGGAAGTGTTAGAAGGAAAAAAGTAGTTCTGTGTTAACAAAAAGGCCACACTTTATGAACTGTGATGTTTTTCCTTTCAAAGTAGGAGGAAAAATTCCCAGAGTTAAGTAGGAGCAAGGCCAGATTTGCCCTTTTTTCCCATGTTGTAGCAGTTCTGAGGACACTGAAGTCCAAACTGGGGTTGATATGTCTTCTAAACAATAAAAAAATCATTACTCTGGTTGGTTTTGTGGTTTTGGAGCCCTGTGGTCTGCTTCAGAAGTCTGGGACGGCCTTTGGCATGCTCACTTCAAGTTTGCAAGTTTGATTTTTTTTTCAGGAATTTAGATTCATTGAAAGATTAGTTAAACCCTTGTTTGTATCAGTTGGATGTAAATCCGGGCTGGCTTTGCTCAGAGCTGAGCTGTGGTGCCACCAGAGAGGGGTGAGAGATGTTTATGTCCACTGTGCTAATGAGGGACAGACATTGGCATGGCAATATCAGAGAGGAGGTTTTGATAGGGATTTTCATTCAGCCACTCTCAGAAAGCGGGAGTGGAGCCCTGGAGGACATCCAAGTGATGCCTTCAGTTTTGCCTTTTCTATTTTCAGACTCTGGGCTGTTTCAGGGGCAGTTCTGGGTTCATATTCAGTGCTCCTGAGCTCTCTGCACACAGCAGGCACACAAAACAATTCCTTCTCCACCTTGGCACCAAGGACAACTTTCAGCCCCAGAACAAAGCCAAGGGGGAAGGCAGAAGGCAAAGCAAGGAGGATGGAGCTGCCTAAGCTGGAGCTGGAATTGCACAATGAACTCCAAGGTGTTGATGAAGCAGAACTTCTCCAAGTGTCAGCCCTGGTGGCCGGGTGTCCATTCTGTGCCCATTTTGGGCTGCCCTTGGGTGTGTGCCAGCCGGGCTCTGGTGCTGCCCAGGTGTGCCCAGGGAGGCCTTGGAATAAATCCCCAATTTCTCCTTCTGCTCTGCCTGGGATCTGCTCCAGCTCAACATCCAGAAGGGATCACATGGATGCAGAGCTCTGTGTGTGTGGGTACAAAACCTCTGTGGAGCAAAATGAACCAGTCAGAGCCAAACTTACTCCCAGTGTGCTCAGAGGATCAAGGAGTAGCCCAAGTATTGAACTAAGCCTCCAGTAAATTAATTTAAATTGCACTGGGAATAAAAAATAACTCAAGGAATTAGTGGAAGAAGTTACTCCCACAATCATTTTTGCAATTTGCTTATTTTTTCAAGGCATAAACTGAGCACTCTCTGAGGGCCCAGGTCTTTCCCTTTGCTCCACCCTGATCCTACAGAGCCATTTCCCAGGTTGGAAGCAACTGGGAGTGAGACCCAAGTGCAGGGAGGGGAAGTTATTGTTACCTAAAGTTGCTGCCTTGAACCATCCCTGAATCTGGCCCGGGATGCTGCTTGGAAGGAGCTGGTTCCTCCAGCAGTCAGGAAGCATCCAAAAGCATCAGCTGGACTTTGGATTGAGCAGAGTCACAACTGAAAGCAAGAGAAATAAGCAGGAATAGAAATGAGCCTAAAATCAGGTTTAATGTCAGCAACCCCTCTTTCAGACCACTGGTTTTGGTTTCTTTTCCCACTGAACTAGGCTCTGTGGTGGAAGGATATTGAAACAACTGTCTTTTTTCTTTTTTTTTTTTTTTTTCCTCTCTCCCCCCTTTTATTATGCAATATAAAAAAACAAAGGAGTATATTGTATTAATATGAATACGTGCCAGAGAGAGCTTTATAGGGTCATTAATACATTTCTTGGGAGGTCAAAAGACATGAAACCGAAGGGCTTGTGCCTCACAATAAAAGTGAGGCATGTATTGTTGGCCCAGCAAAACATGCCCTGGAGTATAATATTTGTGTATTTAAAAAAATTATACTGGCAGAAAATACAGGGGCAGCTGCAGAGCTTTGGACTGTGCCTAACAGGAATGACACAGGTGAGGGCTGGAGCTGAGGTTGGAATGGTGGGAAAATTGGGCTTTTGCCTCTTTTTGGTTCTTTATGAGGTAGAAAAAATTGTCTTAACTGGTTAAAAAACCGTTTTCCTCCTTGAACGCTTGTGGTTTTTGGGGTTTTCTTTATATACAAGAAACTCCCATCACCTGTATAGTAGGCTCTGGATGCATGAACAGGATATCCCATGAAAACCCTGGAGAGGGGGAAAAATTAACCACCTAATGCTCTGGCTGGAGTTCAGAAAAACTTCAGTTAAGGCAGAAAATATTACCTGTGCCCCAAAGCAGCCCAGCTCTGAGCTGACCTGGAGCTGGGACACTTCCCAGGGCCTCGGGGTGGGGATGGGACAGCAGCTGGAGAAGGGATGTGGTGGCCTCCAGCCTTCCCTGGGATTTGGGGCTGCCTTTGGATCCTTCTGGCTGGTTCTGAGTAGGGATTTCTCAAGGAGAGAAGCTGAGTTTGCAGTGATTGAGTCACCTCCTCTGTTAGTTCTCAAATAAAATGACGTAAAAAAAAAAATTAAAACCCAAAAATTCAAACTAAAAAGAGCCAAAGTTCACTCCTTTCTCCATTCAAATCCTTCATGTCCTTAAAAAACCTTTCAAACAGCCAAACTCCAAGTGTACTTCTTGCCTTTATGGCTGCTTCACCCTTTTCCTGGTCAAACCGTGCCAGGGCCTCCCCACCCTCATGGGGGAGAATTCCTTCCCAATATCCCACCTGACTCTGCCCTCTGGCAGAGGGAAGTCATTGCCCCTTTTCCTGGCACTCCAGGCCCTTTTAAAATTTCTCTCCAGCTTCCTTGTAGCTCCTTTCAGGTGCTGGAAGGCTGCAAGGATTTCTGCAGGAGCACAGGGCTGCCTGAATTAAACCTTTTCCATTGCCATGAAAAGCTGCAGCTGGATGTTTGCTTAACCCTCTGATGAAGCTTTTCATTATCTTACCACTAACACACTGCTGAAAATGGAATCATTAGAGTCCAGCAGCATTCAAATGTAAACATTTGAATAATTTACACTTCCAGCCAGTGTTAAATAAAAGGTTTCAATCTCCGATGGAAGCCTGACAATAAATATTCATTTCTAATTTTCAATAAGTAAACTTTATGACTTCTTAAAAGCCTTTTTTTTTTCACCTGAAGTGTAATGGCAATTTTGACAGTTGGGCACATTTGGGATTCAAATTTTCCCTCTGGTCAACAGAACCATGAAGAGTCATTATAAAAATTAAAAGCTAGCAGTAATTACAAATGTTACAATTAGGAGCAATTTTGGGATCTTGATGTGCTACAACCAACAAAGGCTGTGTCTTTCCCGTGGAGTTTTTCCTGAGGGACATGAGAAAAAAAGAAGTGGAGGAAAGGAATTGCCTTGCTGGCTGCAGCCTGGGACTGGAAGGGTGCCAGCACTGAAATAATTTGGTGATAGAGGAGGCTGTAAGGAAGTTTCAGGAATGCCATTTACAGGCACAGCTTTGGAAAAGAAAGGTGAGATTTGCAGGGGAGAGCCGGTGCCTGCAAACCCTGGGAGCACCCGGTGTCCCCATGATCGATGCCTCTCTCAGTTTCCTCCACAAACTTTTATTTTCCGAGGTTTATGGGGCTGTAGTAAAAATCCACTCAGAGTTTACACTTGGTTTACACCGGGTCTCTGTCTACCAAAGTTTATTTTAACAGCGTTTTTATGTGGCTCTTCTTCAGGCGGCTTGAGCGGAGCAGAACCTGAGGTGCAGCTGTTTCCAACACGTCCTTTTACCACCAGCCAGTCACTTCTGAGGTCAATGAGGTCAGGTGGGTCATAATTATGAGCACGGGCTCCCAACACAATTAATGTTGGGGTTTTTTTCCCAAGTGATTTTAGCACGTCGTTGTGGGACAGCCGGAGTTTCATAAAATGCGTGGCTGCGACCTCACAGTAAATGTGTCTGAGATACTTCATCAGCTCTGCTGCTCCTCACCTTGCTCACCTTGTCCCTGCTCTGTGTCCTTCCATGGCCACCACTGGCATAAAAAGCACTGGATTTGGGGAATCATCTTCCCTTTAAATCTCATTCTGCTCACAGTGCTGGCAATGGGCTTTGCTGTGTGCTGCCCTTTCCAGAGTTTGCAAGGAGCGATCCTGCTCCTTTATGAGACATAACTACCTGGAATATTGCTGCCCTGCAGATCCCAGCTATGTTCATTTGTCTGAGTTTCAGGTTGGGCAACACAAAATTTCTTTTCATCTGCTTTGAGTTTGCGAGCGTTTAATTGATTGTGTGCTTTGAGTCTGAAGCTCTTGATCTGCCTCATCTGTGCTGATCAGTATTTTTTATACTGCATCACATCTCCTCTTATGAGCTTCCTTCTAAGGTATAATTGTTGTCTACCAATCTCTTTATATTTCATTAATAAATAGATTTCCAGCCTTCCTTTGATCATTCCTGTCATCATTCTTGGAGCTCCTGGGATTTGCACAGTGCAGTTTTCTTAACACAAAGTAACCAACACTGCAGTCAGCAGTCCAGAACAATCTCCACTGTTAATTTATATTCCTTAGGATAGTCCCTACAAAAACTTCTGTTTAATGTGGCTGTGTGGTCCTGATTATCAGTAATCCCTGTGACAGAGCTGTTCAATACTCACCAAACTACTCTATGGGGCAAGGAAGCAAGAAGAGAAATAAAAAGTAAAGTAATTTTTGAGTTGTTCATGAGTAAAGACCAATCAGGCTTTGCACAAAGGATTTAGAACAAAAACAATGACATTTTCCAAATCTCCTATGCTTAATTTTTTTTTTTTTCCTGTGCTTAGGTTGTGTGGAATGTTTGTTCTTTGCATCTGGATGTTTACATGGGAATGAGGGAGGAAGAGGAGGGAGGGGGGACCACAAAGGAGAGAACCTCCTAAGGACCCCCTGCCCTCCCCATTTGGAGCTCAGCTTTAAAAGGTGAGAGTTTCATTGCTCCCTTTGCACTTCTGAGCTGTAAAAAAATTTAGAGGGGACTGAAATCTGACATTTTGGAGAGGTCAGACCCCTGAGTGGTGAGCAAGAGGACAGGGATGGGGAAATCTCCTTCATGCCAAGGTTTGCACTGCCTGAATGTGGGGTCTGGTTGGGACAACATGTGTCACCAGCACTTTAATTCTGGGGAGGTTTGGCAGGAATCTGAGTTGGTGGAACATCCAGAGTGCTGTTTGTGCCAGATCCCACTGAGCAGGGAGTGGCAGAGGAATGGATCAAGGCTTGTTCCCTGGCTGCACATCAGTGTCCTCACTGCTGCACTTTGGGATGTGGCACACTGGCTTGTTAAAATAATAAAATATGACAAAGTAGTTTGAGAAACTTCCATTTTCACAACCTCCTGCACTGAGGTATGTCCATGCATAAAACCACAGAAATGTTGGGGGTTTGGGTGGGAAGGGAAATTAGAGCTCATCCAGTGTCACCTTCCCCTGTCCCAGGGTGCTCCAAGCCCTGCCCAACCTGGCCTTGGACAGTTCCAGGGATCCAGGGACCCTGTGCCAGGGCTTCCCCACCCAGAAATGTTTCATATCCATTTTTATCTGCAGTTCTGGGAGTGGAAAATTTGGTTTTAGACTGTTGGGTCTGCCGGGCGCTGTTCCAGCCACAGCTGACTTCAAGACATTGATCTCTGAAGATAACGTGGCCACACTGTGACAGCTCCTCATTTGCCTCCCTGCAAATGCACGGGGAAGCAGCAGGACAAGAGGACTTTGGAATGTCCCTTCTCACAGAATTTATTGAGCTCTGGTCCAAAGGAGCCCCCCCAGCACTGTCATCTGTTGTCTGTGGCAGTCAGAGAACGGAGAGGGGTATGAAATACTCTCTTTTAGCACTAAGCAGTGGATTTATTGCAGAAAGCAGCTGATTAAGCCAAGGTTCTGCCCAGCACCATGTCTTCTTTTCCCAGTTTTCTGGTCTCTTCCTGCCCTCCTGCCTCCTGGCATGTGCAACTAGAATATACGTGAGCAAGGCGAGATGTGTGAATTGTTTTCCTTTTAGAGCAGCCTGCCTTTATTGAGATGCATTTGTTACCCTGGACTCCTGAGAAACACCTTGCCCTTTTCTTGCTCTATTTTCCATTTCTGTCTCTTCCTCATCCCTAACTTTATTTTCTCTTTATTTTCCTTCTCCACTTTTCTTTTTCTTTACATCTCCTTCCTTTCTCTACCCACACTCATCCTTCTTCTCATCACTCACTTGATTTAGGGTAAGGAGAGCACAAGCGAAGAGAATTGCCATGTACAAAAGTTAAGGATATATATGGGATCCTTCATAATGTGCTTCACTCAGGCTGAGGATAGTGAAAAGGTGCGTTTTCCCTGAGCTTGCCAGCAGTGTAAACCATTCAATTGGTAACATAATACGTTTTTATGGTCTCTGTATAGCGATTTTCCATTTAAGTGTAAGTTAAATTGATGAATTCACATAGAGGCATAGAGGAAAGTTTTTCCTTTTTCTTTTGTAGTATAAATTCTCTATGAACACTCCTGCCCTCCATTGTGAGTGGGTTTTCCTCCCAGCCATGCATGAAATGTGCCCTTAGGTTCTGTTACAAATAGGTTTACACTGATGTGTATGGCTGCTACGAGCATTACGGTCTTGATCCTGCACTCATTGAAATCAATGGCCACATTCCCCCTCCCTGCAGGAATGGGAGATCGGAGCCTGTAGGTCCCTCTGGGAATACAAAAGACCTCGTGGCTTTGTTTTTGGAGGCTTTTGCATCCCTCCTGTGACAACTGATTTTTAGCTGGATTGATTCTACCTGGCAGGAGGTTGTAGGAAGGTGGGGATCGGCTGCTCTCCATAAAAACAAGGAACAGGACAAGAGGAAATGGCTTCAAACAGCACCAGGAGAGGGTCAAGTTGGAGATCAGGAATAATTCCTTCATGGAAAGGGTGGTCAGGAATTGGAATGGGCTTCCCGTTCCAACTGGAGTCCCATTCTTGAAGGTGTCCAAGGAATGACTGGACTCGGTACTCTGGACTGGCTGACAAGGTGGGGATCAGCCAAAGGTTGGACTCAGTGATCCTGGAGGTCTTTTCCAACCTCAAGGATTCTGGGATCTTGTGATATCCTTGTCTTGTGGTACACAACATTCCCATTTTAGTGCTTGCACAGGCAATTACTCAGGAATTTTTCTTTCTGTGTTCTCCAATTACAGAGTTTCTAGTTCTGTTCCTGTTGGCTTGGGAGATCTGTTACTTGAGCTCAGACCTTTTCCTTCCATGAAAACTAACTGGCACTGTGCCAGGGGGTTTATGGAAGTGGGGCCTTCCACAGAAATAGGAGTTGATGCAGAGAATGCCATTTGTTGGTCACTGGGTAGCAGATTTTTCCAGTAACTTTGTGGTTGGGGTGCCTGCCTTTCCCAGGAAATGTAAAAGGTCACCATTTGTGCTCTCAAACTGGGTCCAGAGAGAGTTTCAAAGTGTCTGGTCACATTTCAATCGGGCTAAGCTATGATTCACCTGTCTAAAATACATTAATCAAACTTATTTTCTGCACTCTGTTTCCTAACAGGGACTCACATATTTATTTTCTGTGCCAGCAGTGCTGTATTTCACAGGAATTCTAATATTTCAGCAGTGGTTAAAGAATCCTCATTGGTATGGGTTTGAGCTGCCCTTGGCTGAAGGGTGCTGTAAGAAGCGAGGGGCTGCATGGTCACGCAGTACTAACTGAAATATTGGATTTATTTTTGCCGTGCTCCATGATGACCAGATCATGGCATGTCCATGAAACTGAGTTCCAGAGGATCCACTCATGTGAGCCCCATTTTGGTCTCCAGGTAAGATGATCATCCAAGACAGGATTAAGCTCATCCTGTGCAAGCACCTGGTGAATCCTTTATTATTTGGGTTTTCCTTTAGCAGCTTTTTGTTATCACTTGAAGTTTAGAACTCAGTGAAGTAATCCCCTGAACTTGGCTGACTTCTTGGTGGTGAGTTGGAGGACCTCATCTGCAGCATCAGGGATGGAGCAGGAGCAGGGGGATGCCACCAGCTGTCCTGGAATCAGGATGTGGATGGATTCCTGAGGATGGTGGATAATTGCCTTGTCCCTTGTCCTGGGTTGATACTGAATTGGATCCCCATTCATCTCTTTAGCTCAGAAATATGTTTTGCACCTTTAAAGAGTGAAGGAGGAGTGAAATGTTTGAGGCATCTTGAACTCCTTCAATCTTCCTTTCAACTTAAGATTTCTGAGCTAAACAGACGATTGGGGGTCCAATTCAGCATCAACCCAGGACGCCCCTCTACCCCTCAAACTACTGATTAGGGAATGATGAATTCATTCAAACAACCCAAGCAACCTGGGCTGGTGGAAGATGTCTCTGCTCATCACACAGGGGTTGGGCTGGATGACCTTTAAAGGTCCCTTCTAACCCAAGCCTTTTATGATTTCCTGATAATTTGTGCTGACGCTTCCTTAAAAATGAAAGAAAACTGAAGAACATTTGTCTTGAGACAACTGAAACCTTTGGCCCAGCCCCACGTTGGCCATGTAAGGTCTCAGGGTTGCCTTCCCCAAAGCTTTTGTGCAGTCTCTGTACCAGAGCCATGAAGGGAAGTGGGTCAGTCCTTTGTTTTTAGAGGGAGAACTGAGCTTAGCGGCGCCTTTGGCATATCAATAAAGCCAGCAACAATAAAAAGGAACAGTGTTCATTATACTGCTGTGTGGGGAGTTTCTTTAAGAGTTGGGCCCTAAATGGTTTTTAATCCCAGGATGCACTGATTGTGATAATGTGGAGAGGCAAAGCAAGCATCAGTTATAAAATCATTGCAAATATGAGCGGAATAAAAAACGGTCAAAAGGATCTTGTTACAATTTCTGCCTATTCCGCAAGGGTTTAAGGAAAGTAAAATAGGCAATGATTTTGTTTGGGACTTGTTTATGAAAGATTACTTTTTGTATAGGTAAGTCAAAAGGTTAAGGAAGTAAACAGAATTTAAATACAGTCAGTTTTAGTAATTTTTTCCATTGTTTGCCTTAACTGCTTCCTAACATCATAAAAAAGACTGCAGCACTCAGGTGGAAAGGAAAAAAAACCTCAAGCCAAGAAGAAAAACCCACACCAAGCTGGCTTAAAGAAGTAAAAGCTGTAAAATGTAAGATATGGCACACCTATAAACTATAATTTTGCTTTTCAGCCAGCAAAAGTGCTGTAGATCTAAAATTACAATAAATCTCCAAATGTCCAGCATTGATTACTTCAAGCTTGTGGCTTTAATGGACAACAGAGCAGCACATTATGATGCCATGATTAAGGAATTGTGGAAAAGAGGGAGAGTGATTTTGGACTTTATTTTGGCACCTAGCAGAGCTCAACGTTACCACAATTATTGGTTTTCTGAAATATGTCCCTATGCATTATTCTGATCAGATTACTTGCATTGCACAATCCTCTGGTGAATAACAGGACAATAGCACAAAATAAATCTCTCTCTGAAATTTAATCTCCATGTCTGTAGACTGGCAAGAAGAACATCCACATCCCTCTGATAAGAAGTTGTATATTTTCCTGAATGGTGGTATATTTTTGTTTTATAATTGTCCTTAATGTAAATTCTCCAGCAAGAAAGCAGTGATGTCAAAGATCTCAGAGGAAAGAAGGGTTGAAATATGGGTAAAGTGTTCCCATAAGCTCAGCATGAAGAAACCCTAATTTTCTTAGTAAACTACAGGGGCGGGTGAATTTGGTGGCTTACAGAAATCATTAACCTTTCCCCTATTATTGGTTCTCAGTGTAATTTGTTTGATAATCTTCTTCCTCAGTGAATAGCAGTCCAGCTTATCAGCTAATAAAATATCCTCTTGTGCTGCTGCAAGGTTTGGCACATGGTGGATATGATACAGAAGACAGCAGAGCAGAATTACCTGCTCTTTTTGAGGTCCACCTCTAAGCCAGGGGTTGGGAAGGAGCCAATATTTATAGACTGCAGGGTTATTGTGTGTTTATTATTGCTCATCCTCTGAGCTCCATGGGTGAGCTGGAGAGTAATTGCTATTTTAAGAAAGCAGAAAATATGCTGTGTTTTAAGCACTTGCACAGGGTCAGAAATAAACCCTCACAAAAGTAGAGATGATCCCTAATCCTTGAGCCACCCATCAAAGAACCTCCAACTTGCCCCAGGACTAACATATTTAGACAGGTGCATGCTGGGTTGTGTTTCTAAAACTCAAATCAAACCTAAACTTAATCTAAAACTGAGTTTCCAGAGGCTGGTCCCCAAAACACAGTTGGGAATTCTTAGATGGATTTGATGAGGCACCTGAAGGCTGTGTGGGTTTTTGGGAAGCGCTGAGCTCAGGGATACGGCTCCTCTTGGCTGTGGTTGTGTCCCCCAGGTTCTCCCAGCTCAGTCCCAGGCTGATGTAGTGAGCAGGACATTGTCAGTGGGAGGTGGCCCAGCCCTGGTGGCACTGTGTCATCCTTCACTTCTGCAGAGCCAGGGCTCAATTCACACATGGAAATTGGATTTGGGACTTTTTAATGTCCCTGCCTCGCTTCCATGGGAACTTCCATGGCTGCCAGTGCTGCTCCAAAGGCTCCAGGCTGGGGTGGAGCTCTGGATGTTGCCAGCTGGGGTGAAGGTGTGCTGGCAAAGGCGTGGGTGGGAGTTCACCCAGCCATGCTTCCATGGCCCTGCCTCTGCTATCCATGCCTGTATCCATGCTGCCAGTTAAACCCAACTAGAAGATAAACTGGCTTTCTTTTGGTGCTGCGTGCCTATTTCCCCCAGAAATTGTGGATTTTATTGAATTTGTGTGTGGTTCAGGACTCAAGAATCAAATATGAGTGAAGTTTAAGCTGAGATCACCAGGATCTATAAACTGGCACTGCTCCAAGGCAGCCCCATTCCAGCAGAGCTGTGTTGGTTTGTACTGGTGAAGGCCTGACCTTTCCATGATATCTCTGTCCAGACAGAGTTGCCCCTTTTCCCACATGCTTCTCCTTCCTCCAAAATTATTTTTTCTCATCCGTCTTTGCTCTATTTCGTTTCCAACAATTGCATTTCCATCAGTTTTCACGTTTCACTGCTCAGGAGTACTGCAAAATATCCGTTTGGAATAGTTTTGCTTACGCTATCTTAAAATTTGCAATTAGAAACCTTAACAGTATTTTTTTTTTCAAATCTTGTTTATCAGAGTTAATCATTAATTATCACACAGTCTACCCACAGCTGATTAGTACTTTTTTTTCTCTTCTTCCCTCACCTCCCTTGTCTCTCTCCTTACTGCAGGGATTCAGGCTCTTTCCAAACTTCCTTGTGGCAGCACAGGCAGTGATGCTGAAGTGGCTGTGCCTGTCCCTTGTTGTGTTTGCACGGTGCCACCTCTCCAGATGCACTGGTACCTTACACACAAAATGAGTCACCACTGTCATTGCTCATTCTAGTGTGAATTAGGTGTATTCCAGTCTGGGAAACTCAATCTGAGCTGTTTCTTCAGTGTCATTTTTTAGGTACAGTCTGTGAAGTGACAGTGATGAAGAACAGGGGTGTTCAATTTTACCTCTTCCAGGAGTGCTCTGGTGCCATCCAGAGCAACCATCTCTTTACTCTCAGAATCTTCCAGCACAGGAAAATCCCAGTTGATGGCATTTTTCCATATGCAGTGCAAGCAGCCTGGCATTTTTGCAGATGAAATCCTACCCCTTTGAAAGTTCAGGGTGGTTTAGGGCCTGGAGGGCCAGGACAAGGGGGAATGGCTTCAAACTGCCAGAGGGCAGGGTTAGATGGGATATTGAGGAGAAATTCTGCCCTCTGAAGGTGTGGCTGCCCCATCAGGGCAGGTGGGACAGAGCTTGAAGCAACCTGGTCCAGTGGAACGTGGAGGAGTGAAATGGGATGAGTTGTAAAGTCCTTCCAACTCAAACTGTCCTGTAACCATGGGATTAAAACCAATATAAAACTAAGGTTTGAGGATGCTAAAACACTTGGTGGGGCTATGCAAGTTTCAGTGATCCCTGGATCTGTCCAGGATCCACATTCACTTTGTTTCAACATTTCACCTGTTACCTGCACGTGTGAAAACATCCAGGTGCCTCCCTGTCCTTGGAGAGTGGGAACTCTGCCTCATTTATCCCGCAGAATAACATTTACCCTGCAGAATAACATTTATCTGCAGCCAACACAGGTTGGTTATCAAATATTTGTTTGAAATAAAAAAAACCTGAGGACTTCTGTAGCAGGAAAGTGCAACTTTGTTGTGTTAGGAAAGGTGTTACAATGTGAGTGAAATGATGCTGCTGCTCAAGGTGGTTCTAAATCATCCTTTTATCTCAACAGGATTGAGTTTCAGGTGATAAATTTCCAGGAAAAAAGAAGTGTTGTAAGTAAATATAAATATATTCGAATACAGATAACTTGACTGCTGCTTGTCTGATGGTTTTAGGATATTGCCTTGTCCATGGCATTGAAAAATCCTTAATAGATATTATTTGTAATTGCATTTTTGTTTATTTGAGATGTGAGCTTTCAGTGAAGGAAGGTGAAACATATTCCTTAAAATTATTTTAGTACTTTATAATAATAGTTTACTGAGCATTAGGGAAGGAACTGAAATTCAGAAAGAGAGGGATAATGTCTAGAAAAAAAATATTATTGTTGATTTCAGTATTTTGCAGCACTCAACATTAATAACAGCTGGACTTGTGTGTCTATTTCACTGGCAAATACTCAAATCACAGGGAACTGGGTTTAGTTCTGCCATAATTTCTGGTTAAATATGTTTTATAGCACTTAAATTGTTCAAGGTTCTTTACTGATTTAATTTTCCAAAATACCCAAAGTGGCCTGAAACTTAGAAATTCCCAGCAAACGCTTCAGTAGAAATATTTTATAAGTTCCCAAAACTAAATATACAACGCTGATGCTTAAAAAATAAATCAGCTCAGGGAAATTAAATGGGTATTTTCAAGATCTTAATTTCTAAAGTCTTAGAAAGATTGTGTACTTTACTTAAGAATTAGATAATTCAGTGGCAAAGGACACCTAGATTTTTGGCAAACAGTCTTGAGTTCAGTAAGCTCAAGCTCAAGAAACACCATTTAGATGCAGGAAATAGGATTGGAACATTGGGGTGAGGAGAAGACCTTCAGGATTGGCATGAAAAGAAGGAAAAAAAAAGTGATGAAAAAAGTGATAAAGCAGCAATTTCTAAGCAGAAATTGTTTGGGATTTTGGTTTTTTTTTTTTTTTTTCTTTTTATTATGCACCATGCTGCAGGAGGAGCACGTGGAATTGCTGCACAGAAATGGTTGCAGAGAGGGAAAGAAGAAGAAAGAACCAACAGGACAAGAGGAAATGGCCTCAGGCTGCACCAGGGGAGCTTGAGGCTGGACACCAGGAAAGATTTCATCATGGCAAGGACTGTCAGGCTCTGGCAGGGGCTGCCCAGGGAGGGTTAGACCCTGGAGATGTCCAAGGAATTCCTGGAGGTGGCACTCAGAGCTCTGGGCTGGGGACAGGGTGGGGATGGAGCACAGGGTGGGTTTGATCTCAAAGGTCTTTTCCAGCCTCAGTGATTCTGAGGTTCTTACTTTCCTGACTCCTCTGGTGTTTGAGGTTTCACCCTTTTGACTCTCTGCCTCCTCTTCCAGGCTTTCTCTGCATCTATAATTTCACCAAGGCCAACTGGGCGAGGCTTGTTAAGGCTGCCTGGGGATACATGTCCTTGGTATTGCTTCTGAGACTGCTGGGGACGTTTCCTGCAGGCAGAAAGGGGACACTGGCCAGGAACAGGAGGGAAGAGCACCTGCAGTGTGCCAGGAGAGTTCCTGCAGCCGTGGGAGCACAAAGGATCTGCCTGTGGATGGCAGCTGGTAGCACACATCTCCTCTGGAGCCAGAGGGGCTGAGTGGGAAGCCTGGGGATGAGGCTGCCTTGGCCACAGCCCAGCTGAAGCCCGGGAGATGGTTGAGTTCAGCAGCTGGGGATCAAACCTGCAAACGTGGAGCTGCTCTTGTGCCAAAAAGCTTCACCTCAACCCAGGATGGCTCAGAGCCGAGGTCCCAGTGAATCCCAACTGTCCATGGCTGTATGTGAGGGGCCTGACATGAGCAAAGTGCCAGTGGAGCTGGTGCTGGCAGTGGTTCCCAGCCCTGCAAGGTCAGGCTGTCACCTCCTTTCCTCCTCTGATGCTGTGTCCGTAGAGCTCAGTGAGCGTGCTGGGAAAATCTGAAATTAAGCCACCACCAAGTACTGTGCAGAGGGCAATTCCCTCGTAATTTGCTCATACTTTAATCTCTATTTATCACAGGAGAAATAGAGGAAAATGAGGGATGGTTCATCAAGAGTGAGGCATCAAACCAATGGCAAACCTTGCCCACAGCTGGGCTGTCCAAAGAGTGCTCCATTCCCTGGGCTGTGCTGATTTCTCTGGCTTTGCCTTGCTGGCCCATCATTCCTATACTCTGTTTTTGCCAAGGCAGCATACACACCTCTATTTAACAGAATCTACGGTGCAAAACGAGCTCTTTCCTTGTTTTCTCCCATGTTTATCTTTGGCAGCTCGTTCCTGCCTTGTCCCTGAGTCTGGTTACTCATCGAGCTCATCAGACACAAACAGGGCTCGTTCCTGAGCTGCCCACCCAACATCCCTTTGTGCTCCCAAAGGTGGCGAAATATTCCAGCAGGGTTTGGGGTTGCTTTTGGTTTGGATTCTTTTTTGGTTTTTTTTTTCTATAAACACATCCAAAATAAAAAAAAAAGAACAATGCTGCACGGCGGCGTCCACGCCGACAGTTTAACCCTTGGGTCAGCGTGTTTGTATTTCACTCATTGGATTGTTAATAGATTTTCTTCATTTGTGCGAGACATTGTGAATGATGTGCTGAGGCCTTTCCATTCCTTCACCGTGGGTCCACCTGTAAGAAGATAGCGTTAAGAGCTGCTGGAGTTTCTACCTCTTGACAACATCCCAGCTGTAGCCTCGCAATAGCAATCCTCCCGTGGCAGTTTTAATTATCGGCCCCGGCGATACCATCAGTAAGTGTGTAATTACGTGTCACTTTCCTGGCTGTTGGGTATGAAAAGTGGAACCAGTGAGATGATGATCGTTGAAGCTGTAGACTCATATTTAAACAATTCAAAATGTGTAACTGGCAGTGTCATTAAACAGAGAGAGTCTGACCCCAGCTGTCAGTTACTTTTCCTTATGCAGATTTTTTTTCATGCTGTCTGTCAAAAGAGCTCCATGGGTTGAGATGGGACGGGAGAGGCAGCGGAATGCAGGAGAGCTGCTCTCCTCCTCTCCTGCCAAGGTGGTCTTTTACCCTAAATAAATATTGCTGGAGAGATTGTAAATAAACTTGGGACAACGCAGGAAATTATATAGACTTTGGTGATGAATAAACAAAGGGAAACTATCAAACACAAAGTCGACCGTTCAAAAAAATATGAATAAAATGGTGCTCATTAGCCTGAACTTAAAGAACAAGGCTTATGGTAATTTGGGGGATTCATTACCAAAGGATAAAAATGGAATCATTTTCATTTTTCCCTTTCCGCCAAAAAAATTTTGAAGCCGTGGCATATAAAGAAATGACCTGAAGGTTATTATTATTATTATTATTTAAATCCATATATGTACACATATATATTTATACATATGAGAGTGACAAGCATGCACATGCATACATATCTTACGTATCTGCACGAGTAATAACAATTTTTGAATATTGCTCTCAAAAATAATCATTATAATATGGATCCCTTTCACTTTCACTTCAAAGTCAGCAATGTTTAAAGTGTGCAAAGTATCAGAAACTTGTCTCCTGGCCAATATATGCTAAATAGATGGAAAAAATAAATATATGTGCATAGGAGTTGGCAAGTAAAGAATATTTTTTTTTCAGTGAGTTGAGTCAGAAATTTCTAAAATGACAACTCTGCTGTCTGAAGACAGGCACAAGTGGTTTGACTGGGAATTTGGGGTTGGCACGCCAAGAGTTAATTTTGGGAAGCCAAGGAAATAAATGGAACAGTACTTAGGAAAAAAAATAAAAATTATAATAAAATAAAAGATGGGAGGTTAAATAAACATTAATCTGTGAAGACAGAGAAAAATGTTTCTTTATTTTTAAAATGTTTACACTTCTCAGAATAAACCCATAAGACACCTTAATTTAAAGCTTTGGAGTTCACATGGACTCCAGCAGCAGCAGTGGAACAACAGGGGCACGCTGGATGCTTAGCCTTTGAAAAAAACCACAGCATCAACACTTGCTTTTGCAGTTTTTAAGGGGAAATATATTCATTTTGTGAGTGTGTGTGTGTTTCTGTACATATCTGTATATAAAAGCTTTGCATATATTTCTTGTTTCAAAGACAATGCCACGGAGCAGCGCATACAGGAGTGCTGGCTATATTAATTGCAGCAGTACTTTCATACTTGAAAGTAATAAATAGGCACATATTAAATCCTCTAAGGATTAATTTGTATTTTATCAGCTGTGAAAAGGGCAATTTTTTACATATCCAGACTTAAGAGGTAGCCCTATTAGACCTTCATTGGAAAACAAATTCTGCATATATTTTGTACCGGGGCTTTTTATTTTCTTTCTTTTACTCCCTTTTCCTCTTCCCCTCTGCCTTTTTAAAAAGCCTTCCTCGTAGCAAGTGGTTATGTAATGTGAGGCTGGGGAGGAAATGGGCTGTGGTGGTGTGGACAGACAAACCCTGCCCCAATAAATTTGATAAATTCAGGTGAGTGGCCAGCAGAAAGCCCAACAGAACCCCCCACGCTGAGTCACGTCCAGTGCCTCACTTTTTCTTGGCATTTGAAATATCCAGTGCTTAAGGCCAGCCAGTTTTTGATCCATCCATACTCATGCCCCTGCAGGTCTCTTCTGAGCTCCATTTACAAATTATTTGCTGTTGCCACTAACGAAGAGGTGCAGGGGAGCCAGGTTTTGCATGCCAAAACAACCGTTTCTCTTTGTCTTTCCTGAGTCTTCTGTAGGGTGGAGGATTTTCAAGTTCTGTGTCTGTCCTACTTGCATGTTAGCTGCAGGCAATGTGCATCACAGGGAGCAGGCAGTCCCTTGGGGAGGCCCCACTTTTCTGCATTTAGTTGCTTGCTTTGAAAGCAAAGGATGCTAAAAAAATTAGCTTTTTTCAGAGTGTGAGATGACTCGTGCACAACAAACAGGCTCAGAGTTGAAGGCTCCTGTGTTACTATTTTTTTTTTTTTTTTTTTTTTTTTAATGTGTGTGTATGTGTTGGAAAGCAAGTTAGGATTTTTAAAGGGGCACTGCATGTTTTATTTATTCCTGAAGACTTAAGGTGCTCCTAGAAGATGTGGGGTATTGGAGCTCCTGTGTGTGAGTCCTGGTTGAGGCTGTGGAACTTCCTGTGGTGGGAATGATGCCTTCAGTTTTCCCTTTTCTATTTTCAGACTCTGGGCTGTTTCAGGGGCAGTTCTGGGTTCATATTCAGTGCTCCTGAGCTCTCTGCACACAGCAGGCACACAAAACAATTCCTTCTCCACCTTGGCACCAAGGACAACTTTCAGCCCCAGAACAAAGCCAAGGGGGAAGGCAGAAGGCAAAGCAAGGAGGATGGAGCTGCCTAAGCTGGAGCTGGAATTGCACAATGAACTCCAAGGTGTTGATGAAGCAGAACTTCTCCAAGTGTCAGCCCTGGTGGCCGGGTGTCCATTCTGTGCCCATTTTGGGCTGCCCTTGGGTGTGTCCCAGCCGGGCTCTGGTGCTGCCCAGGTGTGCCCAGGGAGGCCTTGGAATAAATCCCCAATTTCTCCTTCTGCTCTGCCTGGGCTCTGCTCCAGATCAGCTCCAGAAGGGATCAAGGGAATGAGAAGGGGCTTGGAGGAGATGAGCAACGCTGACGCCAAATACTTTGCAGAATTAGAATTCTTAGAGAATCACTGAGGTTGGAAAAGATCTCCAAGATCATCAAGTCCAGCCTCACTTGCTGTATCCTGAGCTCTGCCCTTTAAGCTGGGCTTTCCTCAGGCTTTCCCACGTGGAGTTTGGCAATGCAGGTAAAACCAGCTGGGGTGCACTTGCTGCTGCTTCCCAGTCTGGGATGTGGGAGGCCAGTGTCTCCTTCCAGCTCCAGGCTACACCTCTCTCCAAGGTTTCTCTAGCCCAAAAGTCCACAAAAATTTTCACTAACCCCTTTTTTACAGGGAAGAGCAATTAAAATGTTGTTTCATAAGCGATTTTCTCTATGAGTTGGAAACTTGTCCTAAGCAGCATAAGCTGGATGAAGGATCACCAAAAAAATTTTGTTCATTTGCTTTTGAAAATGCCCTGCACATTTCCAGTTCATCTGAATTCTTCTTTTATGAAACTGATGGCAGTCTGAGGAAAAAAAAATTGATTTCTATGGGCTCTTGAAACAAACCTGCTGTTATCATCTGTGCTGGCTTTGCCTGGATGCTCCAGGCTTATTTGAATAGTGACGTGGTTGTAGACAAAGCCACAGGAATGGTGAGCCCAGAAGTTGAAGCTTCAGCTGAAGGGCTGCCCAATGAAATCCCTGGAGTCCAGTTCTCCCTGGGTTCTCCTCTCATGGTAAAATCACCCAAACTCAACACTCACTGGTGGGACCCACAAAATGAGACAACAGCATCATTGTGAATCTCTTTACTGTTAACTGTGGAACCAAAATTCAGAGCAGTATCTTGCTGATCATAGCAGGCACTCCAGGATTTTCTGCTTTTCTATTTTAAAGCAGTCTCCAAGCCTGGTTATGGGAAAATATCTATTTTTGCCTTATGAGATCAGCACAGCCACTTCTGTTTTGGTATCAAAAGAATAAAACCAAGCTTTACTACAAAGATAGTAATTTTGGATATAGTGGAATAAAAGCCAGTGGAGTGTGGGGCCAGGGGAACATTTCCTAGGTATGATTTCAATAAGGAAATGGAGCTGCAGCCAGGCCTGTTCTGCTGTGGAAGAACAGCCAGCTGTGTCCTGACTTCAGCACCACAGGAGGTTTAAGTTGGATATTTGTAAAATTTCTTCATGGAAAGGGTTGTCCAGCCTTGGCACAGGTTGCCCAGGTGAATAGGGGAGTCAACACCCCTGGAGGGGATTAAAAGCCTTGCAGATGTGGAGTTTTGGGATGTGGGTGAGTGGTGGCCTTGGAAGTGCTGGGGAGTTTTTGGATTTTACTGTGTTAGAGGGGCTTTTCCACCCATAACCATTCTGTGATTCTCTGTGTTTTCTTTAAAAACTCCTTTTCTTTCTATTAAACTAGATTAAATTCATGACTGCTTTAGGACAAAATGTACAACTTTTTGACTTTATCAAAGAACAATGTTCGAGTAGCCAGGACTGAGAGCTGTTCTGGGTAATTTGCAGAGTCCCAGTGCTCCCGCAGTATCTGTTCTTCAAAGGTGTTTTCCCTTTCTGTCTTTTCCACCCTCCCCAAAGCTATGGCTTATTTCTCCCTCTGCTTTTACTCCAAGCAGAGTGAACCTGGATGACTCATGTTGCAAAGAACAGCAAAAAAAAAAAAAAAATCTTCACTTAATATCGAAAACTATCTTGAAATTATGAAGCAGGAGATGTACTTTGCTTATCACAGTGGAAACCTATTAGACAAGTACCCTTGGTGCATGGAAAATATATGCTTTTAACAGTTTTAATCCTTTATCAATTATTCATATGGGAAGGTTTTCCTGTATTTGTTCAGTATGTTGGATGGAATAGCAAGCACGACTTTATTTGTCTAACAGTTTTGTTCCAACTGTATCCGATAAGATATTTAACACCCCCAAACATATTTAATTTAAGAAATAAAGAGCCATTCTTTCTGTGGGGTTTTCCACATCATTCTTCTTTATTACACCAGGTTTTGCTCATCATACCATGTTCCTCCTCAGAGGACAGAGACAAATAACCGTTCCCCGCAAGGACAATGTGTGTGTTGAATGCATTTTAAATGCTGCACTTTGTTATGATTGCAACCAACATTTTAAATATGCTGCAATCAAATTCCAAAATGACACGAGAAAAATGACATCAGAGAATAAATCTATTTGGCTGCGCAGGCAACAGGAATGTTGGGGCTGGAACATGCTTAGCTTGAAAGTTAAAGATTGAGTACAATGTTTATTTTATTTGCTTAAGAGAGGCAAGGCTAATTCATCCCTGTTGTGGAAATCAATGGATTACAGTATAAATATACTCTTCAAATATATTTGTCACATTACATAAGTTAAATAGCATTACCTAAATATAGTTTAGCTTTTAAATATCACATGAGATTACTGATTTGCTTTTACATTGTGCTGGGTTTGTTTAAGCTAGTCCAGGGTCTCACCCATGGCACACACAGTAATTCTGCCTATGGAATTCTACTCTGGAAGAGGGAAAGCAAAGTCAAATGAACTTCCTAGTGGAAGCTGGGAAGTTGTACAACTGGCAAAGCCTGGGATAGCTGATGTAGGAACATTTTATTTCTCCTAAATGGGCTTCCAGCTAGGCTGGAAAGTCCTTCCAGTGGTCATTTGCTGTCTCATGGACTCTTTTCTGGTGTTTCTTACAGGGGTAGAGGCACACGAACCATTGGATGCAAGATCTTGGAAGAAGAGAAAATCCCACACGACTTCTTGCTGGGAATGGTTCAAGTTTTGAGAAGGAAACATTTTTATCCCAGTAGGATAATCCATCCCTGGAGCCTATTAAATACTTCATGAGTTTCTGGGCCCAGCCATGCAGTTTTCTGGCAGGGTTTTAAGGTATTGACTCCTGTTAATACTGGCATGAATATTCCTTATCCATCTTCCTGAAAAATTCCCCACAAAGAAAATAAATGCCTTACATACAAAGTTTTAAAGTGACTGTGGCTGAGATGATGGATTTATCTTGTCTGACGTGAAAAACAAAACAAAAAGGTAGGAAATAAAGTGGTATTTAAAAATGGGATTTGTTTGCCTTCAAAACTGTAGCTGTAGTTTTCTCCAAAGGATTGGAGCTGAGAAGGTGTTGCCTAGGTAGGAAAATTTCACTTAAAGGTCTCTGAACTGTCCCAAACTGAAGTCCATTCTCATCCATAACGTAATTTAGCCCTTGACAGATATATAGAGCTCTTGGAGCTTTCTGTTCTTCACAAAATCTCCTGAGCTTCAAGTCTCACTGACCAGATGGGTTGTAATTTGGCCTCTGACATGGCACAGTCCTGCAGGAGGGTGAAAATTACCTGAACTGGCCAATGCCGAGGTCACACTCTCGTCTCCTTAAAGTCATTTTCTTTTCTCAGGCTCCTGCCTCCCATTTCCCAGCACATGGAGCTCTCTTTTCTGCATTTTGAGCAGTGCACAGGAGCGAGACGTGGAATATTTATCCCCTCGGAAGTCAGATATTATACTTAAATATCTCAAGCCTCTGCTGCACGTCAGTCCCAGGATTGATTTAGCCTTAGTGATATCTGACTCCACGAGCAGGCAGCTGAGATTGCCCCGTGTAGGGTAGATTGGAACACTTTGTACTCTGCCAGGTGTCAGAAACTGCATAGAAATGTGCTTAATTAACGAGAGCCTTGAGTGCTTTTCCCGGTGGAGAGTTCGTGGCAGAGCAAAAGGGACAGGTGACATTACAGAGGGGTCTGCTGCAGGCTGCCCAGCCAGGAGGATGGGATGAGACCCTCCACAGGCAGGAGCAGCTTCACAGTCACAGGTCCTGGTCCTCAGGAGGGGCCTCAGCCACCCCCGTTTCTGCTGGAGGGACAGCACAGCCCATCAGGGGAGGGGATTGTCCCCTCCTGTTCCACTGTGGGGCACCCAGCCTGGAGCACTGCTCTGGGCTCAGCAGGGATGTGGAGCTGCTGGAATGAGACCAGAGGAGGCCATGGAGCTGCTCCAAGGGCTGGAGCCCCTCTGGAATCAAGCTGGGAGAGCTGGGGATGCTCACCTGGAGAGGAGAAGCTCCAGAGAGAGCTCAGAGCCCCTGGCAGGACCTAAAGGGGCTCCAGGAGAGCTGGAGAGGGACTGGGGACAAGGGATGGAGGGACAGGACACAGGGAATGGCTCCAGAGGGCAGGGCTGGGTGGGATTTGGGGCAGGAATTGTTCCCTGTGTGGGTGGACAGGCCCTGGCACAGGGTGCCCAGAGCAGCTGGGGCTGTCCCTGGATCCCTGGCAGTGCCCAAGGCCAGGCTGGACATTGGGGCTGGAGCAGCCTGGGACAGTGGGAGGGGTCCCTGCCCATGGCATGGGTGGCTCTGGGTGGGATTTGAGGTCTCTTCAATGCCAAACCACTCTAGGATTTTGTGATTCTATAAACAAACATTCCTGCCTATTTTCCATACTTCTTTTTGCTTTAAATAAAAACGGAATAAAGATATTTTAGAAGAATTCCAACCACCTGTAACGTTTTCTTAAATGGTTACTTCTTCAGGCCCTTGTGTCTGAGCAGGTGGTGTGAATAAACTGTACTTAGAATGAAGTGAGGGACATTTTTCTTTTGTAAATAACAAAAACCACAGACATTTTTGTGTTAGCATTTTCCCTTCCTTCTCCCTTTGAATTGGACTGAGCTCTCCTTGCTGCTTGGACATCTATCCCAGCTCCAAAACAAAAAGGAAGGGAAAAGATATATGGAGTGCATCTAATTCTGGGATTTACTGCCTTTCCTTCAGTTAGCTGAGAACAAGGGATTGCTTCTGACTGTTTTTCTCTCCAGGAGAAGTTTTCTTTGCTGGGTCATCTGTGCAGCCCTGGCACGGTGTCCCTGTGGCGCGGTTGTACCGACAACCTCCAGGTCAGCAGCATGTCTTGCACTGAACAGAATTTACCCTTTCACCTTCACATCCACTCTTGCATCCAGCTTTTTTTTTTTTTTTTTTTTTTCTTCCCCAGCAGAAGTTTTTTGGTTTTTTTTTTTTTTTTTGCAGGTGCAAAAAGGAGCCTTTCATTTTCCCCATCTTAGGGAAAAAAAGTTAGAAAAAATTCGCTTTCCTTACTGAAAGGCAATATTTTGCTTTTAGCACTGCTTTATGCGGGCGTTTTTTAGCTCCTCTAATCTTAAATTCAGCACATGAATGGATGGATAATTTCCTCCCTGTCAGTTTTTCCAGGCCTCTGAATTATTTACTACCCCCACAACTTGTAGCTGCGAGTCCACTTACTCCTCGTTGAGCCGTGGCCCTGCAAGAAGCTCCTGTCCTCCTGGGGGGCTTCCAGGGCTTCCATCCTTGGAGGGGTGACCAAGCAGGACCCCCCCAGCACCCCCCAGAACCTAGTCCTTCAGTAACACAGCCTGGATCCAGATAATTTATCTTCATCATTCACATCTCCCAAATCCTGAATCATTTTGGTTGCCCTCCACTGCACCTTTTCAATCTCTGCAATGTCCTGCCTGTAATATAGTGACCAGAATTGCACACAATATTTCAAATATACTCCCACTAATGTCTTATATAAAGTAGTGCCAGAATAACTTGTGCTGATTTATAATCCTTACAAATATATATATTTGTTTAGCTGCTGTTGTTGGGGTTTTTTTTATTGCTGCCAAACATTGAACATATGTCTGGTGGTCTGAAGGCCTGTTAAAGACAACGAATGAATCACATTTTCTACATGACAAAAGAAAACACCTTTATTTTTTATCATTGTCGAGCTTGAGTGGTGATATAAGATAAATTGAAACAACAAAAGGAAAAGAGAGTTTAGGTAAGTCAAGTAATAAGGTATTGGGTTATAAATGAAGTCTTCCAGCGCCTGAAGTTAAAAAGTATCCACAGGCATTTCACACTTCTTAAAAAACAAATAAATCGCCCAACAGGGTGGTGCTAACGTGTTCCTGCTCAGACTACAGAAGCCTCTCCCAGCCCTTGGGTGTGGAGAATCTGACAGAACATAAATGGGAATTTTTCACTGGCTTTAGCTGTGGGAATACGCAGTGCCACCTGTGATGCTAATGCACAGAGCAACCCTGTTTGGGGTGTGGGTGATGGTCCATTCCTGGTGGTGTCAGGAGTTATGGTTTCTACATGGAAATGAATTTCCAGCAGTTGCTTTGGATCTGCTGGATAAGATCCTTGGTTTTGAAGATGCATCATTAATACTCTGAAGTCACTTAGATAATGTTGTTTATCGTGAAAGAGAATTGTGAGCATGAGGAAGAAGATCTTACTTTAAAATGTACTAAAACAAATCCCATTCCCAAACAAGTCAAACCAAGGATTACCATTTTGTAAAAGGTCTGAAAAGAAACTTGAAAAAAAACAAATGCACGCGTGGTCAAGGTGAAATGACCCTGGGAGGATGCTGGGGATGACAGGCCAGAGAAGACCAACAAGAAATTCCTCTTAATTGATGCAGCAAGGTTTGAATTCTGCTTGTTTCCAGTTTGAGAAGTTTTTGATGGCTTCCACCTGATCCAGTCTCCACTCTGCAGTGCAGGTGACCTGCATTAATGGCCTCCTTTTCCCAAGACATCACATTGCTATTAATGTATTGTCCCAGGTTCTAGCCTGGCTGGTGGCCATTACTGCCAATAAATAATGGCTCTTGTTCCATCGACTCCTGTGCAGGTCTGGGGACATGAAATTCATGTGTGCCACCAATGTAGATCGAACATAACCTTGACATTAATCAGACAGGTGGAATTTAAGGCTTCCCCAGTTTTCCCAGTGCCACTCTCCTAACAAATTGTGGAGTTCTTCTGCAGTTTTCTGGCCAGCTAATGTAAAAAAAAAACAAAAAACAAACCCACATCTTCCCTTTCCTCTTATTCCTCGGAGGTTTTTTTTCCTTATTTTTAATCACATTTACTTTTTTGACACGATCATCACAACGTTTACAAACACCTCTGCCTCCCCAGCTCTCCCCCCGCATCCTAAACGCGCTCTGGTTTTTCCAAGAGCAAACAACAAATGGAGCAGACCTTTGAAGAAACCCACCCCCGATTAATAGTTAATGATGGCTCGGGAGAAGGAACAAAGCCCGTGCGATGTGAACACGGATTAGCCCTTTTATAACCGCAGCCAAACAGTTTGTAGGAGCTCTGGTGCCCGGCAGCAGCCTGCTGTGCCCTCCTGTCGAGAGCAAGGCTGGGCAGTGAGCTCGGCACAGGGGGCCCAGGGGCCCTGGGGCTCTGTGCCCCAGCTGCCCCCCTCTCCCAGAAAACAACCAGCTGGTTGATGCAGGAGCATCCCCTGCCGACCAGCCCCTGGCAACCAGCTCCTCTGCCAAGGCGTTATCCCTCCTCCAGCCTCTGCTGGCTCTGCCATGCTGGAGCTTGGCCAAGGGTGATGCCCAGTGTGAGGCTCTGAGCCCCATTTGGGTTACACCACTCTTTCTGTTTCCCCGTTTTGGCTGCTGGAGCCAAAACACTCCGAGATCACCTGGGCACATCTTCAGCTGGTGTTGATGGGGCTGAAAGCCCAGGCAGCGCTCTGGAAGTGAAATTCTTTCCACGCCTTGACCCTCTTCCAGAGCCCTCCTTCCCCGCACTGAATATTTCAAGTTTAGGACTTCAAATATTTCTATTAATAAATTACTATGCATCATGTCAAATTAGCATTGCCATTACTAAAAGATTAATAGCGACAATGCGTTGTGGCACTCCATTGCTTCAGGGTAATTTTCTTTTGTTCATGCTTTGGCATAATATCGCAGAGCAGAGCGGCAGAACTGCGGAGCATAAATTTAGGCGCAGCCCCTCAGCAGAAGAGGCAATCCTAATCACAGCAGAGGGCTGGCAATTAGCTCCCAACCTTCTGGGAACGTTGCCTTCATCCCGGGATGAGCGTCGCCCGACATCCCTCGCACCTCTCGCACGACAAGACAGATTCCCGACGTTTATATGTTTTTATTTACTAAGTGCTTGGGAGGAATAAACATGGATAATTTGCATATGAAGCCTTTTTATTTGAGCCCTTGAGTAACTGGCGGGTTAGCAGTGGTGTGTGCACTTAAGTGTACATCACGCCGGCAGCAATCTTCCCTTCCATAAATTCTCCACCCTAACTGGAGTTTTACAAGGGGAGAAATCACTCTGGTGCTCGGGTCCCTTTCTGTGGTGCTGGAAAAAAAAAAGAGAAACTTTCTTTCCCTCAGCCTCCTCGGGCTGGGCCACGACAACAAAGCAATTAAACAAGGGTGCTCAGTGGCTGTGATTGGAAATAAAGGCAGTGAGGTGTCGTGGGGCATCGTTCTGCCTCCAGGATGCACACAAGGATTTCATACCTGCAGTTTAACGATGGGCAGGGAGAGGGAAAAGCATCTAAATCTCATTTTGAGACGCTGCCTTTTTTTATTTTCTACTGGTTTAACAAATGGCTTTCATGAGTGAAATTATTGTGTTATCATCTCTTTGGCTTCATGCTGGATACATCCAGGAAAATATCTTCATGATGGCTCTGTTTCTTGCTTAAATACCAAGTATTGGTGTTTTTAATGTTTTTGTAAACATTATATATTTTAATACTTGAGAAAATGTATCTCATAAATAAGCTTTATTATCTGTCAAAAAGGATGAAAATATAACTTTACATTTCTGTTTTAAAGTAATTTTAGTGCCTATTAGCTATAAAGTAACAGTTATATATAATTTAGAGTATGTAGTCACTCGAAACAACTTGACATTTTCACACAAACACAGAACCTTAATAATAGTCTTGGGATTTCATTGGAAGTATACACCACTACAGGATATTAAAATAACTTATGGTGCACTGTAATTCTTGTTTTGTATTTGTCCAAGTAGTTTTGAAGCATGCTATAAAGCAGAAAAATAAAAACCTAAGCTCCAAAGTCAGCTAAGCTGCATTCTTAAAGTTATAGCAGTCTTTTCATATTAAGTATGATTAAACCAGCTGACATTTCTTGTTGTCATCTTTCTCTTCTCCCTTCCTATTAATATGCTGTGCTTAAAATGTAAATGCTGTGCACACGGCATTTTTTATTTAAAGCCCTTGCAATTGTTTGCTTAAAATAATGATGCTGATTGTATGCACTCAGGGATGGAAATGAGAGCCTGAAAACAGTAATTTACTTGTTGATCTCAGGGTAAACTCCAGATCTGTGCACTGGAATGATGAACTCAGTCAGCTCCAGAAACCCAGTGATGCTTCTTCCAAGTAAAAAATCAGAACCAAGAGGACAGCACTGGGAGTTCAGCAGTCTGACCAGTTTCTTCTTCAAACCAAGTGGAAATTCAGAAAAAAATAAAATTAACAACTTCCATAGATTTTATTTTTTAAAATAACCTGACAGAACTCATTGTGATTAAAATTTGCCCAATTTCCAACCTGTGCTTTTAATTGTAATTGGAGTGGCCTGTGGGTAGGGATTAGGTGAGTGTACAGATGTGCACAAAAATTAATATGGACTTGGAGGAATGGCCTCATCGCCATAAAAGGGCCGACCAAATGTTCACAGATGGAATTTGAGTGGACCCTTATTGAATAAGCTCGTGGGGCCCACTTGGGTCATTTCTGCATCAATCTTTTTTGGTCTATTTGGAAAAGGCACAGTTCAGGCCTTTTCCACAGTAATTATTCTCATGCCTGATCCATTAATTTTTTAATTTACTTTAGGGTTGACTTGTGACAGAACCACCACTATCAACAGGAAAAAAAATTAAAATGCAGTTTGGAGAAGGTTGTGTGTGGCTGTGTTGATTTTTTAACCTTCCTTTCTATGATATGGTCAAACAAAATAATTGCACATATCGGTATTTTATTGACATGGAATGCAAAGATTTTGCATATAGAGGTCTTGTTCTGTCAAGAAACTTTCAAAACCTGGTGATAATTGAGGAATTTAAAATCAAGAGAATTTGGTGGTATAAGAGGAAAGAACTTTAAAATAGCACAGATTTTTTTTATTTTCTCTTCTCTCCTGCCACAATGTTTATTTTCAAAGCCAGGTTGGATATTGGGGCTTGGAGCAGCCTGGGACAGAGGAAGGTGTCCCTGCCCGAGGCAGGGGGTAGAACTGAGTGGGCTTTTATGCTTTTTCCAGCCCAAAACATTCCATAAGTCTATGATTATTTTTTTTTTTTATTTCAATATCACTTTTAAACTGCTTGATTTCCAAAAATGCATATGAAAAAAAACAAATCCAGAAGTTTTTCTCTTTATACCTCTCTTCCCAGGAGTGCCACTGAATTTGTACACAGCAGAGGAGAGCAGGAACGAAATGGAACCATTAAAGTGTGAAAAATGGAAATATTCGTAACAACAAAATAAAGCTGACAGAAGACTAATTTCAGTAAAAGAGGTTTTAAAAATTTCTTGGCGTTTAGAAGCAGCTGTTCCATGGAGTGAGGATGGATCATGGAATGGTTTGGGTTGGAAGGGACCTTAAGCACCATCCCATCCCACCCCTGCCATGGCAGGGACCCCTCCCACTGTCCCAGGCTGCTCCAGCCCCAGTGTCCAACCTGTCCTTGGGCACTGCCAGGGATCCAGGGGCAGCCCCAGCTGCTCTGGGCAAACAGGGCAGTGGATAAATTCAGTAGGTCAGGTTATGATTTTTGAGGGCGTTAAAAGGACGTGTGCCCAAATGTCTCTCAAAAAGGTGGTGGAAAAGGGAAGGAATAAACAGCAAATGCATAAAGAAATGGCTAAAAATCCTTGGTTTTGTTTTGGTTTGTTTCATTTTGTTTTGGTTTGGTTTGGTTTGCTTTGCTTTAGTTTGCTTTGTTTTGCTCTGTTTGGTTTTTATTTGCTTTGGTTTGCTTTGGTTTGCTTTGCTTTGGTTGGTTTTGGTTTGCTTTGCTTTGTTCTGGTTTGTTTTGTTACATTTTTTTATTATTTTCCAGAGATTTGGATGTAGAAAAAGATTTATGTGAGATGAAGACATTTGATGCTGACATTCCCAGCCATTCTGTTTTCTCCAGACTGGGAGATTCACTTAACCAGGGCAGTTAACAGATGAATCTGGAAGAAGAGAAAAAGGACTCTGTACAACATTCCAGCAATATCCCTCCCTAAAAATCAGAAACTGCCCAATTGCAGGCAGAAAAGAGATGGCTACCTCTTTTTCTTACTCCCCAGGATATTTCTTTTGCCAATCAGCTAATCTTTTACTGCCAAGGAGGAAGGAGAAGTGTCCGTGTTAACAAGAGTTAGGTTGGGTTTTGATGCTCCAGGTTTTTGGTGTAGCCCACCAAACTCTGTGGGAGCTTCAGGTCCCTGGTGCTCCTGGAACAGCAGCTCCTGGTTGTTTTTTGTGGGGAATGTGTGGCAATATTGTCCATTAAAGTTGATTCTGGTGCCATTGTACAGTGGTGGTGTCATAAATAGAAATCTGGCTGCTGGAATTTGGATGCAGCTCCAAACTGAATTTTCCTTTTGCTTTGATTTGTTCCTTTTCTCTCCTTCATGCCTTTTTTATAGCTTCTAGTTGAGGTTTTATGGTATTGTTGGGCATTTTTTCATGCTCAAATATGTGGAAATTTATAAATAAATAAAGCAATTCTGGAATTGAAAAGCACAATAATATGAATCACCTGGCTGTGGAAAAGGTATGTAATCAAAATCTTGCTTTGCCTCTCTCTGTCTGGGGTATAATTTCTAAATGTTTGAAAAAAACATTCTTTTTTATTTATTTATTATTATTTTAACTGGGGCTCATCTAAGTAGCTGAGCAGGAGGGAGAAGCATTAGAATATTGATCAAATAAATAGGCAGAAGGAATGGAAAATTAAAATGCTGGGTGTCAGCAGGAGTGTGATAAGAGAGGCCACGTCTCTGTAGTTGGAGTTTGTAGCTCCTAAAGGCTGCAGGTGGATTAAGGAACACACGGAAGCAGGAGCAGCTCCCTGGGGGACTGCAGATGACATTGTAACAGATGACTCCAGATGACAATGTAAGAGGAGGAATGGGGAGAAATTATATTAACAAACTGTAGTCGATGGTTCTAATAAGATTTGAACTGCTGAATAACCGAACCTGAAAGACCAACATATTTTTCAAGATGGTTTAGAAAGATCCCACGATTGAGTGTGTCAAAAGCTGCAATTATGTCAAGAAGTATTACAAAGGATGGATTCCCAACATCAGCTACAATAAGTGTATTATTACAAATCCTGATCAGCAGAGATGGGAAAAAAATAAATACTCAAAAACAAAACCACAGTGAAACTTTTGTAATAAATTGCATCCTTAAAACATGGGCTTTATGGCTCTTCTTCCCTCCTAATAGTGATAGAAAAAAGCAGATTTAAATCTGCTTTACTGATTACTGGAACATACGGGGATTAAAAAAATCCATTTAATACAGTTATTTTTTTAGAGTTTCAGATAGTCATAGTGGATGATAATACCTTTATGATATTTTCAATATGGGAACTTAGCAGAGAAAAGATTTTTTTCTCAGATATTGGCTCCAAGGGCTGTGATGTTGGATAAAGATTTTGTTTCCCAAATTGTAAGACTGAGAGTGAATCACATGAAACTATGGATTATTTTTTTTTTTGTTGTTGTTTTTATGGGAAGAGGTTCTATAATAAGTCTATCAGTTTTCTGGCATTAATTTGTCCGGGGAATAAATGTGTCTAATACATATTTTTGATGATTGATAATGGTTTTCCAAGTCTGCTAAATAAGGAAGTAAGACATTTTCTTCCTACGTTTAAATGATGGGAAAAATAGACTGGGTGCTATAAAACAGGAAAAAATATTATTAGTTCAAAATTGAAAATTTACCTACATTTAGTAGAATTTCTAGTTTTGTGCACAAGGACAACAATGTGCTGAATATGAGTAATAAATTTTTGCTTTTTCTGAGTCACTCTTGCCATATGCAAATATTCAGTGGTTCAAGCACAAAGTCTCCCTAACTCTATTTCCAAACTAAAATAGAAAAGCCAATTCCAGAACATCATAAACCCAAGATTCAGGTCTTGGAGTTTTTTTTTAGCCAAGCCTATCAGGGACTTGTAAATCCTGTTTTCCATATTATTGTTTTTGCTGTTTCTCCCCCACACCTTCCAGTGGGGAGTGAGGGAAAAGTCCATGGAGGGTCTAAATGAGTGAATGAGGAGAGAAGTAAGGAATGGCTTTGTTTTGAAACCCTTTGTTGGGATATCCAGAAGAAATTTAACACCAGGCTGATGGAACAACAAATGAAAGGTGGGAATGTCTTCACAGAATCCCAAAAAATTATTATGGTTGGGACAGAGCTCCAAGATCATCAAGCCAACATTCAATCAGCACCAGCACGTTCTCCATCCCCACATCCCCAAAATGCCAAACACCTGCACCTGAAGATGCAATGTGCATCCAGTAAATACCATCGGGATTCTTGCTTTATTTGAACCCTATTTAATCATTAGTCTTGGTCCCCCTTTCACCCCTTTTGCCTGAAAATTTCTTTCTGCTGAACTTGCAGTTTTGACAGCCTGCAGTATGTGAAGCAGCTAAACAAATAGAATTTGCAAGAGCACTGGATGAAAAAAAAAATCTATCTTAATTAGATGCTTATTGAAATTCAGCACAAACTGCATATGAAACACGATTTCAAAACAGAAACAAATATTTTTTACATTTATAGATACTCAGTAATATATATGTCTATTGCCAATATCATGCACAGCTTTTGGGGAAATGGAAAATGGAGATTGCTGCTGACCTTGGAGCTTTTCTAAAATAAGTGTCTCAGATGATTGTAAAAATCCATAGTAGAGTCATTTTGCAGCAGCGCAAAACTTCATGTTCATTGAACTTTGTGTGCAAGGAATGATGGTGAAAAGGAAGGGGGAACATCTCCTGCACAGGTCCAGGGTTGTGCTGTTTCCAGCCCTTTATTTTTGTCATTGGGGTCCTGTTTAATGAAGCAAGAATCTTTTTCTAACTGTCATATATGATGGGATACACAATATAATACTCCAGTGTTAGATTCCAAGACTTGATGTTCGTATTATTTGTCATCCATGTTCTTATTTTGTAAAGAATCTTACAGGGGGGAAAAACCTGAAACATTTTCCAGAAATATTTTCTCAATATTTTACATTTTAGAAAGGACCATTTCGGATGTGGGAGAAGAGAAACTGGGCGAAACTAAAAAAATATTAACTGAGAAATGGCAAAATGCTGTAAAGGAAAAATGGGGACGTGAATCTTGAGAGAATTTATCTTCATGGATTTGACAGATGGACCACCTGGTGGATGTGGAATTGAATGCTGAATGGTCACACTCAGAGGGTTGTGGTGTCAATGTCCAAGTGGAAACCAAGTGGTGTCCTGGGGGGTCAGAACTGGGAGCAGTGCTGTTTGACACCCCTGCTGGTGACACAGGCAGTGGATTGATGCACCTTCCACCAGTTTGCCAATGACACTGAGCCGTGTGGAGGGAAGGGATGGGGCATCCAGAGGGACCTGGACAGGCTGGACCTCATGGAGGTCAATAAAGCTAGGTCCAAGTTTTTACAGCTGGGTCAGGGTGACCCCAAGCTCAAACACAGGCTGGAAGGAGACTGGATAGAGAGCAGCCCTGAGGAGAAGGGCTTTGGGGTGTTGGTGGATGAGAAACTCATCATGAAGCACTTGCAAAAAGCCAAACATTGCCTGGACTGCAGCAGAATGATTGTGGTTAGCAGGTCAGTGGAGGGATTCTTCTCCTCCACACTGTTCTCATGAGACCCCACCTGGACCCCAACAGCATCCAGCTCTGGACCCCAACAGCAGAAAGGACCGGTTGGAGGAGGGCAGAGGAGGCCTGAAGATGATCAGGCTGTGGAAGACAGGCTGAATAATCCAGTCCCACTTTGCTGGGGCACTGTCCTTCATCCCAAAATGCATCTACTGGAAAATGCTTAAATAAAATTGTGGAAATGCTCCTGGAGTCAAGTATCAGACAGAGCCAAGCAGAGATAGAATCCTAGGTGGGGAGACTCTCCAAATCCCTCCTGAGGGCTCCTTCCATGGCCTACCTGTGGGTGTTTGGGCTTCCCCTCACCTCTGCTTCATGCTCTCACACCCAGGAATACACCAGAGAGACAGAGAGCCTTTCATGAATGCAAATTTCAGGACAAGTTATTATTTTTTACTCGCATGGAATTAAAAAAATAAAATAAAATAAAAAATAATTTGCTGGAATAGCTTGGCTTCCCCACAAATCTCCAACTAACCCTTGCACTCAATTATTCTTTGTGACCTTCTGGTGCCCCATGCCATTTTGGGTACCTTGAGGTTATGAAATAGGTCTCGGAGTTGTTCTCAGCCACTCCTACGCAGCTTTTGTCTTCTGAGCCTTCAGACGTTGTTGATTTGAATTTGAAATTTCTTTCCTGCATTAACATCTTGATCTGATAGAGCTTTCGCTTTTAAGGCTGAGCTTTAATTTGTTTGATCTGGCATATTCTTAATTATACGAGCTGTAAATTTTATTGTATTGTAAAGGCCTGAAACACACACATAAAGCTGCAGTGCCAAGGTATGATTGATTAACGGGACCGTCTTGCTCTTGGGTGTGACAACAACGTGCACTGGGAAACATGGGGATATTGGGGAAGAAAATTCCAGTGCTGCCCTACTGTCCTAGAGAATTTTGGGAACATGTGCAGTTGCAGTTCATTCGTGAATCCATGCAGTGAAATTCGTGATTCCTGTCCATGGTTGCATTAAATGGGGCTTCTCTTACTCTTGCCAAGAAGGTTTAAGAAACGTAAGTGGGACAGGGTGAGCTAAATTAAAAAAAAAAAAAAAAAAGGAAATGGCTGAAATGTCTTCCCGATGTTTCGCTGGGAGATAAACTTCATCCCCTTTGTCAGTTATGATTAAAGGGCTTGCCTTGCCAGGGCTGGGGCTGGGCCACGGTTCATCCGTCAGTATCGGCTCTGCGGATTCTGCCGCCGCGAAAACGGGAGCAGCAGCGGCGCTGGCAGAGCAGGGAACACGCTGGAGCAGCGAGTGAGGACACACAATTATTTCATTATTCATGCGTGGGATCTCAGGAGACTCCCGATGAAATTTCAGCTTCAGAAACACCAGCTTTTTTTTTTCCTCCTGGTGAGCCAAAGGAATTGCTCTGCTGGCTTAGCCAGTGGAAGTAATCCAGCCAGGCTTGGTGTTGGACACAGCTAGGTCAGGAGAAGGCAACCACATGAAAGGTTTTTTATTTCAGAGCAGGGCATGGGGCCATGCTTTGCACCCCAAGAGATGTTGTGGTACCATTTCTGAAGCACTGAGGTGGAGGTCTGGGCAGTTATCCTTGCTCTCTTCCTTATCCACAGAGCCTGTTCTTCCCTTTATCCGTAGAATCACTGGATCATTTAGGTTGGAAAATACCTCTGAGATACTGAGTCCAACAAACCTTATACTGCCAGATCCACCAGTAAACCATGTCCCCAAAAGCCACATCTACATATATTTTAATTCCATTCCTGAATGGTGACTCTGTCACTGCTGTGGACAGCCTGTGCCAGGGCTGCACAATGCTTTCCAGGAAGAAATTTTTCTAATCTTCAACCTAAACTTCCTCTGGCGCAACTTGGGGCAGTTTCCTCTCATCCCTGGGAGCAGAACCTGACCCCACCTGGCTGCCCCTTCTGGCAGGGAGTTGTGCAGAGCCAGAAGGGCTCCCCTGAACCTCCTTTGCTCCAGGCTGAGCGCTTTTTTCAGCTCACCCAGCCCCTCCTGGGGCTCCAGCCCCTTCCCATGTCCGTTCTCTTCCCTGGACATGCTCCAGCAACTCATTCCAGGCAGTGGCAGGAATCAACAGTGCCTGAAGTTTCCAAAGGGCTGATCATTGTTAGAAATCCCTGGGGAGTTGCAGAGGAGGGGGAATATCTGTGTAGTTTCCATTTCCCCATCTCTTCCTATATCTTTGCTTTAGGGGGCTGCTGAAAGCAGTGCCAAGTCCTGCTTGCCATGTGTGTAGATTTGGTCACACGCTGCCTTTCATCAGGAGCCCTGGGTAGCAGGCCCAGATAGTCAGCAGGCATCTGTTACCCCCAGATAAATCTGGGGCAGTTTGTGAAGTGACTGATGCCTTTTGCTAAGTCTTCTAAGTATGATTAATGTGCAGAAATGTCTGGTCGGGCGATAGGTAAATCGGGAAAACAGAGGCACTGTGCCCCAGCCTGTTTGTGCTTGTCCATCCACGGGCTTTGATCAGGGGGAAAAGTTATAGGAGCTGCTGATAGCCCAGAGCACTGCCTAAGAGAAACCAGGCACACTCAGGGGGTATCAGAGTCCCAAATCTGAGAGTTGTACAAAAATCCAAAACTCCCCTCTTAGAGAAAGTAAAACTCCAGTCTTGGAGGCTGAAGAGGCTGAAAAATGTGATTCATTCTGTAATAACTTGTTCAGTCCAAAGCAGTTACCTTCACGTCTCCTGCAATGACACAATTTAGGGAATTTAATCCATGACTTTTTAATGGTGAAAAATGGGAATTCCAGAGTAGCTGCCTGCAAAAAAAAAAGTAAAATATGTTGGGTTCTTTTGCTGTAAAGGCTAATTTTTGGTATTATATACATGGAGGTCTTCAACATATCCTGCTGATTTTAATGGTGTGGTGTTGGGGGTAGGAGACCAGGTTGGGGTAGAAGACCCCATCTGGCCACCTGGACCATTTTTTGGGGAATAGAATTGCATTAATGGAAGTAATTGCTCTGCATCCAGCCCAGAGTTCAACACATATATATTGACTTGAAGACAACACATATCTCAATATTCACATATCCTTGGCATTTTTGAGTACTTTGCTCTTTAAATGTGTGTGGGCAGGTTCAGGTTACCTGTCTCTGAAGGCTCCTTGTGCCCCTCTGGGCTAATTTACTTCACCAATGGCAAATTAATTACTCTCCAGCCTGCTATTTATTTTCACGTGCACAACAGAGAAGTATCACAAAGATGGGCAGATCTACAACTTGCCAGCTGACTTTATTGCTGACCTGACAGGTAGGGGATCAACTCCTGGGTGCCCTGGAGTCCTGAAGTTCCTTCACAGCCAGCAGTTCCAGGAGCAGCTGACCACAGAGCTGAGCCCATCCCACACCAAAAGCAGTGGAAAAGTTCCTGTGGATGCTTTCCTGAAATATATCTTGCCTCTGTCTAAAGGGTCCAAGTCACTTGTGATGTCCTTCTGCACGTTTGAACCACCGGGGGATGCATTTGTGACTGCAAAATATGGGTTACATGCGTGCTGGGGGATGTGTCAGACACAAACTCCAGCCCAGCAATTCCCCCAGATAATCAGAGGATGTAAAATTGTTTGAGCCATTTATGGTTTTCCAGATAACCCTTCAATTTTACCTCCTATGTAAAGGCTAATATACTGCTGGCTGCTGCTGCTGGAGGTTTGTTCCGAAACCAATCATCATTTTTGTACTTTCATGCACATCTTTAGAAAATGATGAAAATACTTCACTGCAAACCAGAAAGGAAAAAAAAACCAACCAACCAGTGAACTTGTGTACAGTGAGATAAAAATCAGTGTTTCATTACTTATTTATTTATTCATTTATTTAAAAAATCTTTAACCAGAAAAAATTCATTAAGATGCAATATCTCATGTACAATGATGGCCTAGGGACGGGAGATGGATTAAAAAATGTAAATACTATTGGGCCTAATGTGCGTACCATTAACACAAATATGAAATTAATGTAAAAGTTTCTGAAAGTACAAACTTGGCTTTAACTCTTTAAACATATGTTTAAAATAGTGCAGAATGGTGGTAGGTTTTGGCAGATGAGAGATGCAGTAAACAAGTAGGTCTCAAAAGAGACAAAATGTCAGCAAAATAATTGCCTAGCAGTACTTCATATCAATTAATTCATTTGTATTTAATTAAAAGGAGTCATAACAATTGGCTGCTGTATAAAAGCCCCTTAGCTCTGGAGTCTTCTATGCCTTTCCTTAGTTTTCTGGGGCTGGATATTGTTAGCCTTTTTGAATAATTCAACCCAGATCTATTTCCTAAACAGAAAATCTATCTTGGAGTTATTCCCTTTTCTGCAGGGAAGTAGCAATAAACAGTAGCTTTGTGTGCCTTATAAATGGCAATGAAGGAGACAAGGGCTGGGATTTCAAAAAGCACTTGAAACAAAAAAAAAAAATGTTGAGGGTTCCTAAATCAGGGAGGTGAGTCTAAAGATGGATTTTATCCAAGATGACTCCAGTGAATCCATGTGGAGGGTGAGCAGTGCTGGCCTGGCCACTTCTTTAAAGTCCTGTCTGGAGCTGCTGTAACCTTCCCTCTGTGGTACTGAGGGTCATTTAATGTCGGGTAATGAAAATGGCAGCTTTGGATTTATCCAGTTTTTCCTGTCTGGAGTTAGAACAAGCTCCTGGTTTAAAGTAAATGATGCTGATGGTGGCCAAATAACTTTGTTCAGAGTATTGTTCGTGAATATTTTTATTGTTCATTGTTTTGTTGTGTTGTTTCCTATCATTTACTCAAAAAATCTGATGACCTGCAGTGCCTTTTGTACTCCTCAATGTAAATGAACAAATTTTGCTATTAAACAATGAGTAGAGAACAGATTGAATTCCATCAGGTGTGTGCCACAAGATTTCTGGTATTTCCAAACCCCTGAAGTCAGCACTGTGGTGTAGGACAGCTGACCTGGGGACAAAGTGTGACTTTAAGAGTAAAACTTGAAGAATATGGAGCCATTCCTAGTCAGATGTCACCAACTGTGCAAATACACATTTTGGGAGGGTCCCAGCCTAAGAATTTTTACTGGGAAATCATTATGACCAGAAAAATGTTCTCATCATTTGAATCCAAATACCAAGAAATGTTAGTGCAGCAAACTGTTATTGTGGGTCAGGCCTTCCGAAGTGTAGGCTAGCCTTCCTCACAAATGTTAAAAATAAGATATTTTGAGGGGCAGAATGCCATGATTTCTGCTGTTAATTACAGATCTCCCAGTGGTCTGGTTGCTGCTGTCCATAGAGCCATTGGCTCCTCACTGCATCACCCACAGATAAGGTTTGCCAAGGGAGTGGCCTTAGGGGCCATCTGAACATCACCCAGAGGAGGATGAGAGTGGCAGGAGCCTGTCCCTGGGGTACCCTGGAGGTTTCCCCTCCCTCTTTGGAAGGAATTTCCCATGTGGATTTACGATTGCCATACGTTCTCCCTGTTTTTGGCCTCCCCGAAGAGGGAAGCTTGCTCTTGTCCTGTCTGGTGGTGGGGAAGGGTTAAGCCCTGTCAGCCCCTCCTCTGCCTGCTGAAGTGCCTTGTTTGCAAAGGATTGATAGAGCACCCTTGAGAGAAAGATTCGCATTTTCACTGTTCCGTGTCAGGGAATGAGGTTGTGTGATTTTTGTGTCATTTTGCACTGCCATATTTCTTCCATTAGGAATTCTAATATTTCACAACCTCTGTCAAGGAAACTGCTACTCCTAATGCAGACAGCCAATGCATTCCAGATGGCCTTGTAATCCAGTTCAGGTTTTTCACATACATTATTTCAGTTCCAGCGCGGGTCCAGGCTCAGCTTTGCCAAAGTTGGTTTCATGATTCATTTGCAACTGCAACAAGTTAATCCCAGAGCGAAGAGCTGTGTCCACTTCAGGTGGATTCTTCTTGCCTGCTGGCTCCAGACATTGGCTGGTAAGAGTTCCTTCCAAAAGAACAATTTATATTCAGCATCCTTGTGCCAAATTCTTCCTCTCTATATCCATGGCTGATGGATCAAGGAGATGTTTCTAAAACAAGAGTTCCTTAATTTATGAACTGTATTAGCTCGCCAGTGAAACGGCTCCAGATCAATGGATGCATTTTAAAGCATCAAGGAAAATATTTAAAAGGGGAAAGCCCAATGAGCTATGCACATAGAATATTAAAATTTAAAATAATTCCATGGGTTGAATCGTGATTAGTGCTCAGCTTCATTAATTCTCATCCCAACAGCATAAACAGTAACAAACAAGCAAGAAGTGACTTTATGCAGGTTCATCGGGGTCAGCCTTGTTCTCCATTTGTTTCCTTCTATATTTGTTTTGGTTTTCCTTTTATAGATCCTTTGCACGGTGTTGCTTCACGCCGTTGTTTGTTTGGGAATTTCCATAAGGCTGTGCTGAATATTAAACACAACTCTCTATTTACATTTTGATAGTGAAACGTTTTCCTAAACATCGCCCTAGTTCTGCCCATCTGTTGTCCCCTTGTCACAGCCGTGGAGAAGCCCAGCTCGAGGCAGAGCTGTCTCCATCCCCTTTGGTCTGCTTTTGTCTCTGGCTCCATCTCACCAGCTGAACTGAAATTCTATTTCCTGAGCACTGGCCTCTTCTACACTTACGTGGACTCAGCATCCTAATTACTATTAGTGTGAATCATCTAAAGCTGGTGCATAATTTCTCGAGACATTTATAGGAGATCTACAGTAGACATTTACTCGAAATAATGAAAATAAAGAAATCCATAAATCCCATGAAACTTTCCCCTACTTCATTTTAAGTTGTTTATACAAGGAACTTCATGTTGTAATAACACTTTTTGGCCTTTGTTTGATTGGAAATTTCTATTAAACTGTTATGAGAAAATAACTTTATGCTTGGGGTTTTATGTTTCAATTTGATTAACAACAGGCTTTTACAAGGACTTGAGCGCTGCTGCCTACACCGAACGCATCCAGCGTTATTGCACTGCCTGCTTGGCTGTATGGAGTGGACTTTATCAAGAAAATTATATTTCCTGCCTGTGACATTTTGGAAACGTATTGTATGTCATATCCCTGTCTTAAACGCTGTTAGTGCGAATCATCTGACTCTGGTTTATAATCTTTGGACTGTATTTATAGCAGACCGTTGCTCTGTAGTGTTCTAAATTTCCTGCTTATGATGCAATGGCAAAAGTCATTAAACATTAGCAGTAATAGTATTTTCACTGTAATAAAGTGTTAATTACTTCCACATGTTAATCGAGTTGGGGGGGTAGAGAGATTTTTTGCTATTGTTACTGTGCCTAAAATAATTTCCATGTGATAATTTTCCAGGATATCAAAAACTGAATAATTATGCACTAATTAAGAAAGTAGAGCCTGCTCTGGAGTTAAGACTGCATTAATTTTAATGTTTTTACAGTCCTTTAATTGGGGAGAGGGCTGTAAATTGCGGGCTGACGCAGTCCCGCCGTACGCGGGCCCTGCCTTCACAATCTGCCTCCTCTCCACCACAACCCAAGGTCAACACAAGTTTGCAAAATCCCTCTGCTCTTCGTACGAAATGTATTGGTGCTGAAGCGTGCATCTATCACTCTGACAAGCATTTAACTCTCCAAGAGCACATGCTCTCACTTCTTAAATTATTAATTGCATTAAATACATTTTCATATCGCGGGCTGTTTGCTACAAACTGTTCCCAAGCACGGAGACGTCCCCCCACCCCCCCCAGGATGAGACACTTGGCTGTTGTTCCAGCTGGGAAGGGCTCGGGTTTGGGAGCTGCAATTCCAAAAATCGCTGAAAAAGTCACCCTCTCAAAGTCTTTTATTTTTTTTAATGTTGATCAGTTGGCTTTGCTTTTCCTCCTCTCTTTTGTTCCGCGCTAATGTCTCTAAGTCCATATTGTTTGGGTTTGTTTATACCTTTGCACTTATCAGCTCGTGCAGTTTTCCAGGGTATTCTCCCTGTCACACCATTATCACAGGCAATGGCATCATCATCCGCTTCATTATCATCTCTGGGTCATTCCAGCCCAGAATGGCTTCGTGTTACAACTAAAAGGAGGAATCTGGCAAATGGATCATATTATCTCCCTCTCTCACTCCGGCATTTGAATGCATTATACACGACGCACTCTTTATATTAACAGGCATCATGACCTTTGCCTGTAACGTGTTTATTTCAGCAGGACTTGCTGGTGCTGCTGGAGTTCTGCTCCTGCCAGTTCCTGGTGCTATTGTGAGCCCTGAGTTTAGACCTGTCTCGTGCCAAGGCAGCTCCCAAATTGCAGAGGGAATGTGAGGCCCAGGTGGGAGAGTGGAGCTGGGGAGGCAGCTCGTGTTCCTGCCTGCCTGGGAAAGAGGGAACCCCTGGGGCACCACCCCAGGGGATGCTCCCAGGCCTGTCCTGGGCAGTGGTGGGACCTCCTGTAGCCCCAGTGTGGGCTCAGACCTGGAGGTGTCCAGGGCATGTTGATGGCAGGACATAAATGTTCCCTGGGCCAGTGTTTGCTGTTAACTCTTGAAATATTGTGGCTTTATTCTAGTGAGGGCACTAAGGTTACTCCTTGGAGCTCCAGGATACTTCAGGTAATGGATGAGTAAGGGATTCACATTGTTTTGAAGCAAAAACTGCTTTTAGGAAGAGAAAGTCAGGGGAAAATCTTCCAGGGATGTTTGGGAGGTGGCTCCCCAGACTAGGATGTGGTTAGAAACCAAGAAGCATTTTTACCCACTGCAAAGATGAGCCTCCAGCAGACTTTGACATTTCCCTGTGACCCTCAGCTCACATTTGGTGGAGGATTTGAATTTCTGACCTTGCTCTTGTTTTCCCTTTTCTTTATTTCCATTTTGTACTTAAGGAAAGCACCTCAGGCATTAAGAGAAAAATTGGAATAATTTACTAGCACATGTCAAAGTTTACTTGGTTTGCTTGCACTTTACTCACAGTTTAATTACAGCTGTACTTGAATATACTTGTAAAGAAATAGGAAACTTCATTTCTTTAACACCTGGAAGTATGAGCACAGGTTGATCTGAGCATGTCTGGGAATGGGATCTCGTCTCCATCTGACCTTTCTTTGAGTTCTCATTAGATAAACTCTCTCTAGGGCTCCTTTTAAAATTTCCCCAATATTCTGCTTTTGTGCATTTCTTTTTAACAGTATTTTAATGGCATTTGTGGTGCCAAGATCAAGGTGTGGCATCCCTTCAAAGGAGTGATTGCAAATTCTTTGAAGATGGGCATAAATGGATCACCTTGAGCCTCCTCCATGTCATTCCAACAATAAATATCGAGGAGATGGTGGACACTTGCCAGTGCTGCAGGACAAAGTGATTTCCAGACACTTTCAGAAGCATTTCTAAGGTGTGTTTATGCATTTTGATGCATTCCTCTTCATCCTGCATCCTAATGAGGGCATACACCAGCCAGGATTTTCTTTGCAGGATGAGTTGGACACCAGGACACAGGAGCAATGGAAAACTTGCAGATGGAATTGCAGCCCCAAGTGGAGAGTTTTTAGCTGCTTTTGAAGAATATTTCTAACATCATTTTAATGGCACATTCCTTGGAGGCAACATAAAGGACATTGTGCTGCAGTTGGTGTTTTTATCACGTCTGTTCAATAGTTCAGGTGGAAGAAATCATATTTTTCAATGCCCAACATGCCTCTGTCCAGTTGGAAAACTCTGGAACATCTCTGCAGAGATCACTCTACCTGCTGTTAAAGAGGGAAAGATCGTAGGAAAGTTAACAAAGACAAATTGCAGAAAGGCCAAGAGAAACATTTTTCACCCAACTTACTTTTTTTTGCCTCGCTTTCTTCTGCTCCAGTTTCTCTATTACCATTGCATTAATTAGAAATTTAGGTAAATGACATAAGTGCCCTAATTTTTTATTTCTGCCAGGAGAACAATTAGGCCATCAGAAGTAACAAATGGTCTGGGCTCATATTGCCTGTTGAAAATTTCAAGCTGCATTATTTCTGACATAAAAAAAAAAAAAAAAAAAACCAACAAAAAACCAACAAATATTAGTTGTTTTGGCCAATTTTTACCATAAACAATGTCAGCTTTAGCAGAATCACTGTACCATTGGGTGGTTTGTTTTTTTTTTTCCCTATTGTCATGGCTCATTAAAGTGTGCTGACTCTTGTGGATTCCCATTTCCTTTAGGTAAATAGTTATTTACATGAACTGCGACATTTTTCTTTGGTGACAATTTCTAATTGTTCAGGCAACCACGGGTGATATATTAACCACTCCGAAGAAAGCTTCATCTATGAAATAAATTACTTGGAATTAACTATCCTTTCAAAAGAGGCAAAATTTCCAAATGGACAAATTAGACCCTTCTTAGCCACATATGGTAAGTGTTTTAAGCATTTCCCCACTGGTAGTTACTCTGGAGAACAATTCTTCATGATGGAGTGGAAGAGTTCTTAACTCATTTGGGTTCCTCCGTGTGCCAGCGCTTGCCAGCGGCGGCTCTGACGGAATCGGTCAGGGCTGAGCTCTGTGTGGCTTTGGGAACTTTTTGCTCCCACATTTTTTAACTCTTGCTCTGCTACGTTAGAGACCAGGGACAGAAAAAGCCCCCATCCTGGCGCGTGCTTTGGTTAATCTTCTTCCAAAGTGGATGTTTGATTTCCAGCTTTAGTCTTTCTAATCAGATTGAGAGCAGTGCTGGGGAGAAGGATTTGGGGGGGAGCTGGTGGGTGAGAGGTTGGGAATGGAACCCCCCATGAGCATGGGCAGCAGGGGAGGGGGGAATTCTGTCCCTGTATTACACCCTCGTGGGATCTCACCTGGAGCACTGCAGCCAGCCCTGGGGTTCCCAGCACAGGAAGGATGTGGATCTGTTGGAATAAGTCCAGAGGAGGCCACTGAGATGCTCCAGGGGATGAAGTCCCTCTGGAGCCAGGCTGGGAGAGGTGGGACTGGATAAGAGAATGCTCCAGGGAGACCTCAGAGCCCTTTCCAGTGTCTAAAGGGGTTCTAAGAGAGCTGGGGAGGGGCTGGGATAGGGGATGGAGGGATGGAGGGACAGGAGTCAGGGAATGGCTTTAAACTGAAAAAGCATAGATTTTGATGGGATATTGGGAAGGAATGGTTCCCTGGCAGAGTGGGCAGGCCCTGGGGCTGCCCCTGGATACCTGAAAGTGCCCAAGGCCAGGCTGGACATTGGGGCTGGAGCAGCCTGGGACAATGGGAGGTGTCCCTGCCTTGGCACTGGATGGGATTTATGGTCCCTTCCAACCATTGTGGGATTCTGTGTCTCTGTGAAACACATTTCAAGGACATCAGGACACAGCATTTTTTTCTCCAATCACAAGTTCCAGGGGGACCTACAGGTCTCCAGTGTGGAATCCTTACCTACAACTTCTGTTTACAGACCTGCTTCTGCTTTTACTTATGCAATTAAATTCAGAAAAATCCCATCCAAGGCGTGGAACAGATCACCTGAGTGAATATTAGGTTTATTCCAAAGATTGGTACTTTTAAAAGCATCCCTAGTCTTTTTTGCATAGTAGAATCATATAATCATAGAACCATTAAGGTCGGGAAAGCCTTCCAAGATCATCAAATCCAATCTTCTGCTAGACATGGATGGGATGCCATCTCCTTCAGGTCATTAATTTAAAAAACACTTAAATTAATTTTAAAATGCCCATACATTGTTCTTTTGGACACCTGGACAGCTTTAAACATTTGTAAGCCCTTACAAACTCATGTTCTCTGGATTTCTGAGTGCCTAAGTCCCATTTCAGTGTTACTCCAGGCAAAGCCACTTAGACACTTTTGGAAATGTTACTGACATAACTCTTTCCCCAGTGTCTGAGTTGTGCCAAATATTGCAAGATAGAAACCTAAGAAAACATGTTTTTCTAATTTAAGTCATAACTTGACCACATTTCAATGTCCACATTTTGTATTTAGAAACTAAGAACTTCTTGCAAGGAAGCATCCAATCAGTTTAAATTATGCTTAGTTTGTTTTTATGGTTTCCCATGACTTTTTTGGGCCAGTGTAGTTTCCCGTTTCCCACACATTGGAAGCCAGTATGTCAATACTTTGGAATGTATTAGGCTGTTTAGCATAATTTGAGCACACTTTTGAAATGGTTTCTCCTACAAAAGATCTGGATATTGTACATTCATTCGACAAAAATAGCAAATTAAAAGAAGATTGTGTTTTCTGTTTGTATGGAAAAAATTTAATTAGGAGTTATTTTGGTCCTAATATTTACTCTGCAAGAGTAATTAAAATAGAGAGATCAGTAAAATAGGTGTAGCTCTAAACACATGTTCTTGCTTTGTTTAATTATGTTGATTAGGTTTAAACCCCAATTTGGCATCACCTCCCTTGTCTTAATATGTTGTTGATGAAACCATGTGGAGACCTGACCTTAATATAATCGTGACAAACCTCGTTTGATTACCTTTAGCTAATTAAAACATACGTTATATGTACCATAATATTATTGTTATTCATCTTGCACCTCTCCCCCTCTACATCGTTATGCTGCAAGTAAATCTTATGGTGAGATTTCTGTCTCTGAAGGACTTCGTGCCTTTGGCATAATTGGGAGAGGTGTTTATTTCATGGGCCAGTTATAATAACAGTGATTATCATATAAAAACTCTGTGAATTTTTAAACTGAGGCTTAGTGCTAAGTTTACTGTGGCTCTGTGTTGGTGCAGCCTGGAGTGAGAGCTGGACAGCCGTGGGATATCCCACATCTCACTTCCCATCCTTCTTTCCCATTCCTTCTTCCATTTTGGGACTTCTTCCCCCCAGCCCTGGCTGCACAGTTTTCAGTCCCATTTTCTGGCTGTCCTGTCCAACATTAGCACCCAAGATTTGGCCCCAGGATTTGGAGACCCTTTATTTAAGGTGCTGGATCCTTTCCCAGAAGGGTTTCTTTAGGGGAGAGCTGGAATCTGGTTTTTTTTCTGGGTGTTTATGCATCACAAAGCTAATTATGACTTCAGAATGCCTTTGGGACTTTCCCTGCCCTCCACCATCACAGGTGTTTTCTTTCCTAACAAAGTCATTCTGTAGAAGCAAAGTGTCATAGAAGGGCAGCTAATGGTCACACTGAACAAATTTAATTATTTCTGGGGCTCTGAGCAACCTGGTCTAGTGGAAAATGTCCCTGATCATGGCAGGGGTTGGAACTGGGTGGTCTTTAAGGTCTCTTACAACCCCAACCAGCCTGGGATTCCATTTGGCTGAAATATTTTTACAGAATGTTGCCAGGGACACCATCATAGCCTTTAATGTCCCACCGGTCGTCAGTGCCAGCAGCCCCAGTTTGTACCTGCGAGAAAGTACAACACAAATAAAACACACAAAAAAAAATAAATTTTGAAGGTCTTGCAGTGGAATTTCATGAATATTTCAGAAGCTATCAAATAGGATGCTCTCCATGGGCATGTAAATAATAAAGAAATTTGAACCTTAGCCATGACAGTCCCAGGCTGGTGTCTGTCCCACTGGAACATTCTTCTGAGGTGGTTTGAAGAAATCAGAGCTGCTGCAAATGTAGAATTGATGCTGAAAATTGCCTTCCAAAATGTATCCAGAATTATTCTGGCTTTCAGCACAAGTGTGATGCAGGAACTGAGTTGTTTTATAAGCCAAGCTCACCTGGGAATGACTCAGGTTCTTCCTGACTTGATTTTCCTTCAAAGCATGTTCCCTCATCTTCCAAACACTGCCTACGAGAGGTTTTCTTTAGAAAAAAATAAAAGTTGGCCTAAGTAACAATAAAAATAACAATAAAAAATTCAAAGTTATGGCCATTTCATCTGTCCTGAGTGCCATAAAAGAAGGACAAGGAGGGTGGTGAGCAATCCAGGTATGTCCATGCCAGGAGCAGCCATTCCAGTGTCAGCTGCCAGCAAGGCACAGGGACAGGACACACAGCAAAGCTTCCAAACCATTTTGTGTCCATCCACTGGGCAAAAGGAATGGAATTCCTCCTGTCTTCAGTGAGGACTGAGGTGACCAATGTGACAATGTCAGGTCAGGGGATGGTGGCCCTCTGTTCCTGCTCCTGGCTGCATCCTCCAGCTCCTCACCCTCACAAAAGTGGGGACAGGGCTGAGTGGCTCCCCATCTCCTGGAAACTCTCTTGCCTCTTGCCACTGTTCCCTTATTTCTGAATCCACTGGAAAAACACCAATATTTCACCACTAGTGGGTTCAGGAGGTTAAACTTTAATGTTTCTCTCTTCCCACCGATGCGCCTCATGGAAAAAAAAAAAAGTAAAAAAATAAATAATGGTTTCAAAAATGTACAAAATCCAATTTAAAATGACATTGGGGTTTTATTTAAAGTCATGGAAGCTGGTTAATTCCAAAATGCTCTCATTAACTCACATCATTTAACAAGTTTCTATTCATTTAGCTCTCTCTCTCCAGAGCCTCTCAGCTGCTCTACCTCAACACATTGACAGCCTTCTGTGCTCCTGCTTCCCAGGGGGACCTAAGGTGACTTTAAAGTACCTTTCCCTTTTCCTGCAGTCAGGGGGCACAAAGGAGATGGCTCTGGAAGCCTGTCTGGAGCAGGGTGGGTTCCCTGGGCTGCCCATGGATGGCCTCCCAAATTGTGTCTCCTCCCAGCCCCATTCCCAGATATTCCTACAGCGTCCTCAGCTCCTGCCTGGGGAATCCCCAGGGCTGGGCTGTAATTACGGAGCCATCACGGGCCCTGCAATAGCACAGAGGGGCTGGAGAAGGTGGGATGAGGATGTCACCAATGGTTATGATGGGCTTGGAACATTCCTCTCTGGGCCTGCCTGCTTTGGCGTCCTTTTATTATTCCAGCCTCAGCCCTCTCAAAAGGCTGGTTTATCTTACCCACTTTCAGGATATTTAGGCTTATTTTGGGGTTTTGTTCTTTTTGTCTTCACCAATAGCGTTCAGCTTGTTCCACACCCTCCAAAATGACCTCCTTAAACTGCCTTTGATGGGCTTGGATTTTCTTCTTTTTTTAAGGTAGAAAGGAAAAATAAAGATTCCTTTCTTTCTTCTCTTCTCTTCTTCTCTTCTCTCCTCTTTCTCTTCTCTTTCTTCTATCTCTTATTTCTCTTCTATCTCTCTCTTTATTCTCTTCTTTCTCTTCTCTTCTTTATATTCTGTCTTCGATTAATCTTCTCTTCTATTCTCTCTCTTTGTCTTTGTCTCTTCTCTGCGCTTCTCTTATTTCCTCTCCTCTCCTCTCCTCGGCCTTCCTCTCTCTATCCTCTCATCTCCTCTGTCCTCCTCTCTTATCCTATTCCTCTCACTTCCTCTCCTCCCTCTCCTCTCCTCATACTCTCTCTCCTACCCTTCCTCTCCCTCCTCTACTCACTCCTTCTCCTCTCCTTACTCCTCCCTCTCACTCTCCTTCCTCTGTCCTATCCTCTCCCCTACCTCCCCTACTCCCTATCCCTTCCCTCCTCCCACTCTCACTCTCCCTCTCCCTCCCTTCCCTCTCCCTCTCCCTCATCCCTTCTCTTCTCCCTTCCCTCTCCCTTTCTTTCCTTTTTTATTCTCTTTTTCTTTCTCTTTTCCTTTTCATGTTTTCTGTATGTGGTTGATGCCATGTGCTGAGGCCTGCCTACCCCCTGGACAGTGTACCAGGCCAGGCAAGGGACAGGGTTTGGAGCACCCTGGGACAGCTGGAAGTTCCTGCCCAGGCAGCGGGATTCGCTCTGGGTGGGCTTTGAGGCCTCCAACCAAACCCAGCCTGGGATTTATGGTTCTCTGACCCCACAGCTGATCCTGGCTCCTGTGCTGGCACAAGGTTGGAAGATCATCCCCCTCATCTCCCCTTGCCCTTACTTCCCTTCAAATTTCTCAGTTTGGAAGAGAAGGAGAGGAGAAAAAGCAATTTTTTTGATGAAAAACCAGCAAGGCAAGTCTCCTCAGGGCCAGGCTGGTGCCTGCCCTGGAGGTTGTAGTGCCCCACAGCTGGGGCTGGGCACTGCTCCTCCTGGGGGATGGGGCTCTCTGCATTTCCTGGGGGCTTTTTTGCCTGTCTCCAAAAAGCTGGAGCAAGGCCAGGAATTCCAGGTGATCCTGAGCAGCCACCACCACAATTCCACAATTCCAGCCACCACCACATCCCGGCTTCCCTCCAGCCCTGACCTGGAGGTGACAAGCTCAACATTCCTGCACCAGCTGCCATTTAGCTCTCATTTGAACTAATTAAAAGCCCTCTGAGTTTCGTTATGTTCTTCTTTTTTTTCTTTTTTTCTTTTTTTCTTTTTTTTTTTTTTTTATTTTTCCAGTAATTTGATGCTTTATGTGAGTTTAACATTGAGCACTTAGCTTGGGTGAGAGTATTCATTCCTGAGTACTTATTTAATCAGTAACTGCATTTTAGAGCAAAAAAAAATCCCTGACTTATTCTAAAGAAAAATAATTAAAAGCATCAGTTTGCACGTGATCAGGTGGGGATTAAAAACTATATTTAATCATGCAATGGAGTTTTATTATTTTTATTCTTGTGTTATAGCCAGTGTACAGTGGTTTTATCTCCTCTTTGTACTTGCAATAACATATTATTTGACCATGAATCACTTTAATGGATTGAAACATAAGCATGTGAATTGAAAAATAGATACATTAGTCAAATCAATAAATAAATATGAAAATATATTTCTACTATGAAAAACCATCTTGGCTACTGTGTCCTCCAACTTGGACAGAGAAAGCTGAAATATATAGCTGTAAAATATGGCTTGCCGTGTCAACTAGCCAGTGCCTGCAGCCTAAAAGGAATTTTGAGCACTGGGTAAGTAGTATTTCATCAACAAAATCATAAAATAAAGACATTAAAATGAAGGAATGATTGAGTGCTGCAGGACGTTTGTAAAATCACCCTTCAGTCTGGGGCTGGAGTAGTTTAGTATTAGACATTGCATACTTTTCATATAAATTTGCTTACAAATAGCATGTCTTAACAAGCAATATTGCCAGACTGCCCCTGTAGCAAATATTTTTTCACGTTGTTGCTAAACAAACCCTCCTCGTGTGTTCTGTGGCGTGGCCACAGTCGGTATAAATAATACATCCTTAATATTAGGAAAAAAAATACAGTATAAACCTTCACACAGAGTATTAAACCCTGTAATGAACTAAGATTTTGAGCTACTAAACCCCTTTTTTCATGTATTTTCCAGTAGGAAAGTCTGTCCTTGTTGCTTTTTTTGGTTCTGCTCTGGGGCAAATCCAAGGTTTCATTTATTGTAAGGAATTTTGCTCGGGTTTGCATCGTTTAGGTAGCAGAATTTGGCCTTTTGCATTTACATTTGTGCGACCTCTGCTGCAAGGAGGCTGCGTGTCCCTGTCCAGCTTGGGAAGCTGCTAAACAACATTTATGGCTATGGATCAGTGTAAGCAGTTCAATAAAAGGGGGATGTTAATTGCTCATCTTACATGGTCTTGAAATAAGCAGAGCTTGGTGTCTTTTTTAGCTGACATGGAGTTCAGAAAAGAGAAGCATTCAATTTCCTTTCAAGTTGCTAATTAGCTATATGAGAGAATGACAAAAATACAGACTTCTCCAAAGTTTATTTGCATTTTTCTACCTTGACATATTATGCAAATATTAAGTTGTCATTTGCATATGACAAGAATATCTGATCTGATCTTATTTTTGCTTCAAGTCCCTTCAAATGCTGATATAAAGTTAAAACATGAATCAATGTATGTTTTATGTGGCATGTGGGCTGCATTGTCACTTTTTGACTGATACATTTTGCATGTGAACTCGACTTTGTAGGCAGCCATCCCAGATATCCTTGCTGGAATGGCTTTGGGATGGAATTGGAGTGATGAATATCCTTAGCAGCATCAGGAAGTTGAACTTGAGTTTTAACAACAAACCAAGCAGTGATTTTGAGCTAAAGAGCAACAGTTCTTTTGTTGGGTTGTCCAAAACAATGCAAAATATTCATTTAAGCAGCAGTGAGAATGCATCAGAGTAAGGTAAAATGTTGTTAAAATTAACATTTTATATTTCTGGGTCAAGACAGGACCTTTCTGCAATTAATTTGCTCCAGTGCTGTTACATCTTGAGACCTTCAGAGGTTCTTTGTGGTGCAGCAAGTCCCTGGGGAAGGGCTGGGCATCCATCTCTGCGAGGGAGGAAGGGCTGGGAGAACCTCCCAGGCTCGGGTCCCAAACACAAATGTCTCCTGAATCTCTGCAAACAATCCCACTTGAAATTATTGTGCAGCTTTATTGTATTTTCAGCAATGTGCTTTGCTGGCAATAGAGAGACAACTTCAGAGGTAATACCCTGGAATCTCTTCCTGTTATAGATGGCTGTAGCTCATATATATAATGTGATTATTACTTTCATTAAAGGAACTAAGTAATGTTATTAGATTTGGCTTTTTTTAGTGCATCAAATGGTTTATTTTACCGAGGCTGGAATTATTCTTTTCCAGAAATCCAGAGGTCATTTATTACACAAAGCACCTTGCGTTTACAGAAAAGAGACACAGCAGCTTTAGCTGTATTTCTTGTGTCTGCTTCCTCATTGCCTGAGTGTGAAAACTTTATTGCTCATTATCTACTGGGCTGTGATGAAGTGACAGATGATTTATTGGGAGCCAAAAACTGTGTTTCAATGGTGAACATTTTTATCCTTTTGTGTTGCAGCCTGCCAACCCCTCTAACTGCTGAGGCAACAAATAAAGAAAACTCACTGCTGGAGGGCCCTGTGACTATCACTCATAAATGTCCACATTTCAGATCCCACTCTGGTTCTAATTTGATTCAATTCCCTTTTGTTGCTTAAAAATTCAATTTGTTTAATTGAGCTGTTTGACAGTAAAATCTGAATTCCATGCATTTTAACCATTCATATTAAATTTCCCTCCACATAGTACTTTTAGTAATGTGCTTTAAAAGAGGTCACTTTAATTTAAATTTGGTGACCTTACAAGCTTATAAAAAGATCTATATGCTATCCTCTCAATCTGAAATTAAATTGAATAAATGTAAGATAATGTTACAGTAGATATTTCTGACTGAGGTTTTGGGGTCCTGCAGAAATGAAGCTTGCACTGGGAAGTCTCTGTGCCCTTCCCAGCTTGCTTTCCACAAAAAACAACAATGATGGTGCAAGGAACATCCCATGGCAGGTGAAACCAACCATTAAAATACATCTACAGCTTAATACTAGAGTTGGGGTAGTCATATTATCTTGTGTCTTCCTTTGGTAAGTTCTCTGCCCCTGGCTTGGGTTATTTCTATTTATTTTTACATAGCCTTGCACAGTTTTTGACATTTCCTTCGCGGAATATCTTTTCCTCACGGATTAATAAGAAATATTGGAACCGGCGCAAGACTTTTAAGATTTAGTAAACTTTAATCTGTAAAATTTAATAGCAATCTCCAAGTCATTATGAGTATATAGGATGCAGTCTGGCTTTACAAACACTTTTAAGCAATGAGTTATGTTCCAAGAACGGCTTTGCTGTGTATCATTACGTCCAGGTAAATGCCAGGATGATGACATAATTGGTAGTTGGGAGTAAAATACAACCTCTGTAAAATGTTACTAAGGTAAACGTAGCGGGGTTGTAATTCATTATACATAAACATGACTCGGAGTTATTTATCATTTTATGAAATACAGAATAACCCGAGCTCGCCGCGTTCCGCCGGTCCTTCATTACTTTATGGGGATTGTTACGGGCTCGCCGACGCTCGCTCCTTTATTTCCCTTTCATGATTTACCAACCTTCCCCCCCCCAAAAAAAAAAAAAAAAACCCACGTGAGGCTCCTTCCCAGCGCCCTCGCCGACGCTACTCCTGACACACCAAGTCCTAAAAACTGGCCTCATTAGGAATGATATCCTGCCACTTGCAGACACTGACAAATTTACGGCGCTGGATTAAAGGTCATATGAGCATTCCAGCCATTAAACCGACCCCATTCCACAGTACTTGCCACCACCAGGAAATACATTTTTGCACACAGATGCCCGTTCCGTTATTTTCTGCTAAAGACATACAGTAATAGTTTGAAAGCAACAAAAGCCTATTTTGTACCTGTTCAGCTTGCAAGTGTGTTAGCCCTAGGCTACTGTTTAACTTTTAACCCTCTTGTTCACACAGCGTACATGCATAAAACTACAATGTACCACATAATGAAGCGGAGCTGGCAACATTTGTTTTAGACTGTTTGCTATAGGACACGCTTCTCCCCGGTTTGAAAATCAGTTTGGAAAACAAAACAAAACAAAACAAAACAAAAAAAAAACCCCAAAGGTGTCTCGCTAGGAATTGAGAGATTATGCTGGGGTTTTGCCCACCTTTAATAGCAGCCCTGCTATGCTTTCTGTGTATTAACAGGACTTTCAAGTAAAAAAGAAATAATTCAGCACCAAATGATTTTTGAAGAAGAATTTCTTTTGCAATTCTTTCCTGGTGTCTGATTTTAAAACATTTTATCAAGCTTCCACTATATGTGCCAAACACTCTCTTGTCAGGTGTAGGATGAACTACAGTATAACTGTGAGATATTTCTTTCCCTCATAACAATCTCGAGCCATAGCCCGTGATGAATTATTTGTACCATCACAAGGAAATTCCCCTCTTCTGCACTTAAACCCAGCAAAATTACACACCAATTGTGGCAGAGCAAACATCTGATGTGACAGCTGTATAGCACACGGAGATCCATTGGTCCATTGGTTAATCAGCAGATTTTAATGGTGCTGGGGAATATGTGGCACCCTGAATTAGAAATGGGGCTGTCTTCTTCACTAATAGGACAAATTTCCTACCTGTGGATGAAGGATTCCTTCTGGTTAAAGGCTTCAAATGTTTAAAATTAAAAAGGGAAAAAAAAAAAAAAAACCAAAAAACAATAAAAAGGGGAAAAAAAAAAGAAAAAAGAAGAATGTGGAAAATCTGCCATAATTTAGAACACAAAAAGGAAATCCTGTGGATGAGTCAATTATATGGTTCCTAATGATGGTTCAGCCTGGAGGCCTTGAGTGAGGAGGGGAGGAAATAGGGGAAGATTAACTTGGTTAACCTTCTTCCATTTCCCTGTGCCAGGCAAGTACTTTACTTACTGCATTCCCTCCTCTTTAACCCACGCTGTTATTTCCCACTGTAGCTGGGGACAGCTTGAATTTCACAAATTTCGTGAGTATTTGCTCTTTGCTTTTTACACCAATAATTAAAATGGTAAAAAAGGGCCCAATGCTGTGCTGGAAAGTGGGATTTAGGGGGTTGGGCTGTTCCTACCTGTCACCATTAAAGTGTCTCATCAGATGCTCAGGAAAATTAAGATCACAGTTTTCCTGGGCAGCTCATTATTAGGGATATATCCTAGAAATTAGAAATACCCCTAAGATTTAAAACAAAACCTCAGAGGCCCCTGAAGACAGCAGTATCTTTAGTGAGATAAAGACTTGGCCAAGTGCAATAATGATAATGATAAATAACCATCATTTATTTTTATACATGCCCATATCATTTAGGACCTCATAGTGCTCCACAATAAAATCAAAGAAACATTAACTTGAAGTAAACAAATGACAAAACCAACATCAGCAGATGGGCAAATCAACAACAAAAATAAACAAATCAGCAGGTCAGAGGCTTCATTGCAGGGATGAACAAATGAGTTTGGAGCAGAAATTTGGGTGGAAAATGCAGAAAAGACCAAAGGAGGAATAAAAAGCTGCTCGTCCTCCAACCCCCAGCTGAGCACAGCACCCTCAGACATCTTTAGGTTATATCTCACTGCCATTAGGGGCTTCCTATATTCTCAGTTTCTGACTAAATCTCATGTCTCCGTTTTCTTTTCTTTTTTTCCCCCAATCCTGAAGTTCCCAAACACCTCCTGGAAGCCTGATCTCCAGGCACAGCTGGATGGAGACACCGGGAATGCTGGACTGAGATGGGCAGTGGTGAGGTGCAAAAAATTCAGATCTGGATATGTTTTTTATTATCTGATTTGAAGAAAATATAAAAGAGAAAGGAAAAACTTATGAAGTTGTTTTGGTGTGGTGAACACGACTTGCACATCCTCATGCACCAGGGTCTATGAAACTCTCCTGTACCCAATTCCCAATAAATTCATGATCCATAGTTGAGCTGTGGTCAGCAGAAATATTTTTTTTCTCAAGGAAGTAGGATCTTGCTGGAAATATTATTATTATTATTTACTGCTGTTATTGATGATTATTTATAGTAGAGTTGAACCTTAAACTTTATTACACTGAGCGTCAAATAAATGCTTACTGGAAAATTCCCTTCTCTGAAATTGTGGAAAAAAAATTCTTTATAGCCCATTTAACAACAGGAATTAATTGTGATTCATTCTTTTGAGTGGATGGGAGCAACCCTTGCAGCTGAAGAAGAGGCTCTGTACAGATCTGGACGTCCAGAGACACCAAATCTGTTGACCTGTGAGAGCAGATGATTTTCAGCCAAACAAAACCTTTTTCTTTTGTTTTTGTTTTAAACTTGTGAGGCTGTAGAGGCAGGGAGGTACCTTCACTTAAACCTTGTTTGATCTTGAAGCACTGAGAAGCAGGAATGTTCCTGGGAGCACTGGGATCCTCCCTGTGCTCATTTGGGTTTAAGAGCAACTCACTCTTGGCATGTGATGATCATCAGCTGATGTTTTAGCCAGACACTGCAAATAAGGATTTTGTTTTCTTTTGGAAATAAATCTGCAGCCTCTATTAATCTAAGGGCAGATTTTAGGTTAGGTTTTGGGTTGGGATGTTCTAGGCCAGTACTTCAAGCTCATTCTGGGTCAAGAGACACTTAAAACATGAATTACGTGATTAGAAGAAATTTGAAAATTTGGTTAAAAATTAACTCAGTGCACCAGAAATGCATAATTTAAATTACAGTCTTCAATTACTGCTGTAGTTCCTTCCTTGCTGAAGATTTGCTTTAACAAGCTTTTATGTATATAGAAAAGAAAAATGTGAGGAAAGTACCCGTATTCTGGCTTGCCTTTGGGTGTTATTTGTACCTTGGCAGTGAGTTCTTGTCCCTGAGCTCATGACAGTAACTTTCCTTTGCCACTTGGACGTTGTGAGACTCAGAAGCGCTGCTGACAGACACGTTTCAGGTCACAGGACAAGATTTCCTGATCAATAATATTCCAAGCAAACTTCAGGGCTAGAAATACAATTCCTGACATTGACAGGACCCAAGATTCTGCAAAATGTGTGATGCTGTGAGGGCTCTGTGTGGAGACACCACTGATGTCAGGTAATGATTTCTGCCCAGGGACACCTTCCATTGTCCCAGGCTGCTCCAAACCACATCCAGCCTGTTCTTGGACACTTCCAGGGATCCAGAGGCAGCCACAGCTGCTCTGGGCACCCTGTGCCAGTACCTGCCCACCCTCACAACCAAGAATTCCTTCCCAATATGTAAATTAAACCTGCCCTGTGGAAATACTTTATTCCACTGGTTAATCCTGAACAGAGTGAGTTGGTGTTACATGTACCAGCACCATCACTAGATATAACCTCACCCAGGCAAACACTGAGCACAAGAAGGGGATAGCTGAAAATTGGGAATTTAGCTTGGGAAAAGCAGGACCCTGCCTGGAGGATGCTGTTCCAGCAGCCCCATCCATGCAGCAGTTCCTGGTTTAATTTTCAGTGTCTAACTTGGCAAAAATGATTCAACCCACACTCAGACTCGGTGCTCCAGACCTCAATCCAAATGGAAATGTTTTCTAGGTTTAAATGATAAATATATGGAATAAAAGATTGTTTTCTCCTTGCCTTTTGGTGCTCCTTGTCCTTCTCTCCCTGAGCCTTTGATTTGCAGGGAGCTCTGCGCAGGCAGAGCTTCACTGTTTAAACCTAATGGAAACTTGGGTGTCCATATTAAAACTTTGCTCAGTATTAAACAAAAACCAGGGGCACAATTTAGCTTTAGCTCTAAAAACAGGTTCTCGCACTTTCTGTGAGTTTGAGGTGGCCACACCTGAGATTTTGGGTTGAATCCAACCCAATTAAGCTTCTATACATGATTTATTTTTTAGTATGTTCAGACTTAAAAAAAATATGAAATCCTTCCCATTGCTTAATTTTAAAATCGAGCTTTCCTAAAAAACAGACAGGCTTTTAGGCTGTATTTCCAAAAAAGAACCACAAAAACTGTGTGAGTGTCCTTTTGCCTGTAAAATGGGATTGCACTGGAATATTTCAGGTGTGTAAACCCACACACGTGTCCCATGGTCCATGTGAGCAGGTGACAATGCACAGCCCCCTGCTAGCCACCCCTCTGAATTTTAGCTTTCTGAAAGTAATTTTCTCAGCAGGACAGACCTGTGAGCTCTGAAATCTCCTTTTCAAGGCTTAGGCAAGTGCTTGATCACCCTGGAGAAGTTGTGGCTGTGCCATTGAATCACTGAATGGTTGAGGTTGGAAAATTCCTCTCAGACCATCGAGTCCAACCATCCCCCAGCACTGCCAAGGCCACCACTGCCCCATGTCCCCAAATGCCACATCCACAGGGCTTTGAAATCCCTCCAGGGATGGGGCCTACACCATTGCCCTGGGAAGTCTGCTCCAATGCTTTAAAATCTTCTTCAAAAAGAAAGTTTTCCCTCCAGGTATGAGGGCTGGTGATGGCAGTGAGCATCCATCTGCAAGGAGCATTCAAAGCAGGAATGAGCTGCAAATGGTAGTAGAGTTTCTCAGAAATGCCTTTTGTGCTGGCCTGGCTTCCAAAAAAAGGGGCAAACCCCTTTGTTTTCACTCTTTACTATCCCTTTTCTCATTTATGACATCTAAACAAGGGCTGGTTTTGGAGAGATGGGGAGAAGAAAATCCAGCTCATCCTGAGGGTGAAGGCATTGCAGTAAAACCACCTATCAGTTAAAACCATCTGAGATCCTTAAAAGCCCCCCGTAACTCGTGAAAGGATTGAAATCACATAAATGGGGTGACAAAATATTTCCCATGTGCCTGCACAACTCAGATGTTCATGGAATCACGGAACAACCTGAGTGGGAAGGGACCCACAGGGATCATCATTTCCACCCCTGGCCCTGCACAGACCCCCCAACAATCCCATCCTGGGCATTCCTGGGATCTTTGTCCCAACTCCTGGAGCTCTGGCAGCCTCGGGGCTGTGCACATTCCCTGGGGAGCCTGGGCAGTGCCCAGCACCCTCTGGAGGAAGAACCTTTCCCAAAATCCAACCTAAACCTGCCCTGGCAGAGGTTGACCACACTCCTGATACAGCTCATATCATTTAACCATTTTTTGGGTGCCTAAAAGCTTAAAATCATTTCATTGTAAGGGTAGCTTGGATGAGTTCGTGGTCTCAACCCCAGGAAGCTCTCTGGGAGTGCAGTTTTTATTGAGGCATTATCATCTCCATTTGCTCGTGGACAGAAAAATCAAGGTAAGGGAAACGAAGGCAGCCCCACAGGCGGGGTTAATCCCGTCCCCTTGACCGGGATTGCTCCCACGCCGACATGGAAATGCAGGTTTGGCTCTTTGGGGGACCAGGGCGAGCGGGGCAGGGCTGCCCTGGATCCCACTGTCCCCGGCATCACCTGGGAGCCTCCGCCGCCGCTCCTCTGCCTTCCCGCAGCCGCCTTTATGTCCCCGGCATAAATCCTCTTTACTCGGGCTTTGTGTCTGGGGGCCGGCAGCGCGTTTGTTCCCAGACGAGGAGCGGTGCCGAGGCTGAGGGAAACCACGGGAGGGGGAATACATGCATATCTAGATATTTATCCAGGTATAAATACACCCACACAAAATGTATGCACACACACCCCCCCCCACCCCAACCGCCAGCAGACACTGAGGGAGGTTTTATCTCAAATTTCTCAGGCTTTAATAGATTTAAATCAGGCTCTTAACGCTATTTCAACGTTTATTTTATTTTTTTTTTTTATTTTTTTTGTGTGCGTGTTTAGTAACAACAGTCATCTTAAATTGTAGTGGCACATGGCCAGAGGGAAGAGAGGTGTTAATGAGACTCACTATAAATGGAAGGAGCTGGGGAGTGACAGTTTTCCGGAGCACTGTTGGCATCGGATCGAAGAGACAGGTGGTGGCACAGGGCTGACCGATCACCTCAGATAATGATGAAAGAGGAGTGACAGGGGTGAAAGATTCAAGGACCACTGAAGAATGGTGCGGGGGGAAGGCAAGGGGCCATCAGCCAGCCCCGACAGCCTCGGCCTGCTCCCCACGCGCCGGTGAAATATGAGAGGGGCTGATAAGGGGGAAGCAGGGTATTATCGATATCAGATGTGGAAATGAGTGGACTTAGTAACCTATCTACCATTTGGAGTAAGTATTTACGGTTTCCATGACCAGAATCAATCAGGTTTGAAATTCATTCTTATTTGGCGGAGGAAATGTGCACTTAACCTTTACATTCGGGGTCTCCTGATGAATATTGACCTGGAAAAATATCCCAAAGGTGTTGGGTCCGACGAAAAGTTGTTTAATAATTTCGTAAATGATTGCTGTGCCGCGGGGACTAAATATTTAGATCGGAAATCCTAACTTTGGATGGGTGCTGGACCAGGGTGCAGATTATTGCTACACTGAGAGCCCTCCAACCTCTCATCAAGCAGCCATAAATCAGGGGGATGGAGGAGTTCAGACAGAGCAAATTCTGGTGACAGCCACGTGATGGACTCACGGGGGAGAAAATGAAAATTCATTCCCTGACAACCTGCTACAGGCTGCAGGTATGGCAAGGGGGAGAAGCTAAATAGATCTGTATCAGCTGCGAGGATGGCAGACCCCCAGCACATGGAAATGCTCCGGGAGGGGAGGTGAAACCCGGAGCTGCACACAAAACGCTGAAACCTCAGAGCAGCTGAATCACCTGAGCAAAGATTATATAAAAATGTAAATTGCCTGCTCCTGACCCAACCGCGTTTAAAAATGAAGGGACAAAGAGTGACAGGAAAGGTGCTATTATTACAGATTCAGGGTGATGCACAGTCACTGCTCAGATTCCTCTTCGGCAGTGGCTGGGAGGCAGCTCAGGCACGGCGAATAATTTCCCTGCAACTGCCCTCTCCTATTTATACACCCGCTCCGAAGGCTTTGGGGATGAGGGGAAAGGATCCAGTGGATTTGGGCAGGCTTCCGAGTGGGATCCAGGCAAATCTGCTCCAGGAGGGGATTTCAATCCCCGATTTTTTTAATCTAAGCGAATTTACCCAAGGTTTTCGGTGTGTGCAGCTAAATATTAAATTCATTTTAAGAAAGATTATTTTACAAAGCTGCTCTCGCCTGTGTGAGAGTAATGAACTCGGAGATGAGCAGGAATGGCTCTGAAAGGCACAGGCTGCTTGGCTTTACAAAAGATCTCACTAATGGCCTAGATCAAGTATTGCTATCCCTAAAATTAAATGCCAGTGTTTAAAACTCCATTTGTATGAGAAGAATTTGCTATTAATAATTTTTAAGGCCCTTGATTAAATAACTACAAATGCATTATTATTGGGTTCATAATTACTTCAAAACTGTTCAGGTTTTGGTCATTTTCTCTGCATTATTATGGCACAGAGGCAAAATTTCACTCATATATTTGACTTAAATGACAGTCTTTTGGGATTTGCAACAGAAATTATAACTTCTGCTGCAATTTACATGTTAAGTTCTGTAACCCCGTGATAGTTCAACCATTTGTAAAAGAACAGTAGGTGGCCTAGTGGTCTAATATTCAATGAATAATTTTAACTTACATCAAGCACCAGGTCCAGTTTAATGTTTCATTACATTAAAATTGCACTGGGTGACATAAACTTTGTAATTAAAGGAGCATAACTTTTGCAGACGACTCTCCTGCAAAATCAGCATGTTTGATCACGCCGTTACATTGCTGCAAACCTAGTCTGGTGTTGCGTGTGCTACCTGTTGAAAATGAGATGAGTTTATTGTCACTGTCTGCCCACAGTGCTTGGGAACCGAATCCCTTGATATTCCGCATCCAGGGATTCACGCTCTTGCACAGGGGCTGAGTGGATAAATAAGGAAAACCACACAAAACGGAGAAAATAAGGTGTTGTGGCTGCGAGATGCTGCCATCCTGGGATGGTTGGGTGTCCGGAGCCGGGGTGGCCTGGCCGTGCTCCGTGTGCACAGCTGGGAAGGGCTGGGATCGCCCCCTCCGGAGCCCCGGGGGTTTGGAGATGCGCCGCATCCCTGGGAGCAACCCCCAGGGCACATCAATCTCCACTTCCAATTGCTTCCTAATGGCCCGGGAGCTTTCCAAAGGGAACCGCGCCGCGGCCCGGCTTTGCATTAGCTTTTATTTGTCTTTCTGGGTATTACCATTAGTCATCGTTAGTTATGAGGCAATGGCAGGTATCAATTAGAAGGTGAAGTATGACCCGAGTCGGGTGCGGGGCGGAACGCAGCGGCTGCGGGGTGGGCAGCGCTGGGGTGTCAGGGCTCCAGACTTCACCCTCTGCCGGTGTTCTTTGGGGTGTGCTGGGCTGGAGCAGCTCGCTTGGGCTTGATTTCCTTTTGCTTCCTTCTGTTTGTTCACCCGAGTGAGCTGAATCGATGAACTCATCCTTGCTGAGCTGGAGCACCTTGGGCTTTAATAGACTAAACTCACACTCTTCTTGTGCTCTTTCACCCCAGATTAATTTTCTTTCCCCGTTTAAAATTAGAACACTCAATTGGCTCACAGATATAAACAAGAGCAGAAGAAGAGACTTTAATACCTCAAGATGGTTCCAGTTGTTGCTTCCTAAATTGTGGGCTCTGAGATGATGCTCAGAGAGCACTTTGAAGTGCAGGTAGGTAATGGGAGTTGCATTGCTCAGTACACTCGTTGTCACAATAGCAAAAGCAGAGTAACTGAGAGGGGTTCAAGAGAGCTGGTCTATCCCAGTTCTGATGTCTGATGCAGTTTGATAAATGCAGCATTAATTGATGCATTATGTAGCATTTGTTAAGATACATCACCCAGCCAGCTTTTATTGTTCTTTGAGAAAAAGGGTTATATTAACCTCAGATTTCCTGTTGATCTGCTTTTTTTATCCTGAGAGGTCTAATGATAGGATGGCATGAGATAGAAGAAAAAACTAAAAATGGCTTTTAAAGGTGTGGCCTGAACACCTAAAGATGAAGATGAGACGCAGATGCCTACAGAAAAAAAAAAAAAAAAGGCGATTTTTGAAAATGCCACAACACTCACCTCTACTGCACCTACCTCAATTTCCAGGCACCCAAACACCTTCCCAAACCCATCCTCTTTTGCTGGCCCTGGGTTTGCAGAGGTTCCCAGCAGCTGGACCCCCAGTGTGTCTCCCTGGCCGGCTCTGGGGCTGTCCCCTCTCTCCCTCCGCGCTCGGAGCCGCACGCCGCAGATCTGCTGCCTGTTCTAAAAATAAAAGCCCGGATTCAAACATGATGTATCCCCTTTGATTTCCATGCAGATACACCAGGAATGAACGGATCTATTATGCTGGGGTCTGCTGGAATGTTAATTTTGAAAGTCATTTCTCTCAATCTATAATTATATCTTCTTTGTCAGAAAGTAGGAATTTCTTAGAGCGAGAGGGATTAATCTCAGTCACCGTTTTCAAACAGTTTGAGTTGGGTAGTTTCTGTAAGACTATCATTTCTTTTCTTTTAAGCCAGTTAAATTTTGCCTGAGGCTAACATTTTATACCCAGAGTAAATCTTACTAAAATTAAGAAACAGAACATACAGCTGCCCTTATTCCTGGCCCACAGATGTTACCAAAATCTGATTAAAAACCCCTCAATTTTCTGCTGCACCTTTTCATTAGTGCAATAATCATTTTTGCCAAATATCTGGCAGAAAAGGGTGGAAAAAAAGTGAAAAATATGAGGGCTTGATGATCAGCATCTTTGAAAAGACTCGTCGAACCTAGTGGGAGAAATGAGGACTTGGGGTAATCCATGTGCTGAAATATTTTTGCTTCTTTTTCTAGAAAATGTGCAATTTGGTCAGGCAGAAAAAATTGAACAGAGCCTTCCAAGCAATAAATCACTGGATTGCTGGTGACATTCATACAATGCGGATATAGTGTTAACTGTATGAGTCAGACAGCCCTTACTGCACTCAGCCTGTTCCTAGGAGGTGACCTTGCCACGGTGTAGTAATCAATCATTCTGGCACAGGACACACTGTTTTTGTTTAATATTACACTATTGGAATATATAGTAAACAAAGTGCAAAGGAAATTTCGAAAGCAAGCACTATATAAGGTGTGCTGTAATATTTTGCAGCCCGAGGAGTGCCACCAGCATCCCTGGCCCTGTTTGTGCCTCAGGATTGCCAACTTTAGGGCTGTTAGCAGCACCAAAGCATATGTGACTACACTCAAATACTTCAACTGTCTGCACAGCTCGAGAGGAACAATTCAATGGAAATATGAAGTTAGGATTACAAAAAAGATTTACTACCAGAGACGCTGCAGTCTACACATTTCTTATTTTGGCACTTTTATACAGTGTATACATCACGATTTTCCCAGCCAAATGACAGAGAAGCAACATCCCCAACTGCCTGAAAAAAATTAAGCAAACAAATCTTAATTAACTAGTAAAAATTCTTTTAGTGTACGATAAGCGAAGTGTTGCTGCTCATAGCCAAGAGGTTATATTGGATTTCCATGCATGAGTTATACCATGAGCCAGTTAATTCATGAAGTTTGCTGTCAGTGCATAGGGTAAAGGAAGACAAAGGCAAAGTCTTTGGAATGAAGGAACCCTAAGTGAAATATATTTGGTCCTTACTGTTTTCACACATAGTCGAGAAGAAAGATAATGCGGTGGTAATTGAGTATATAAAACTACCTTGTCAGAGAGGCAGCATTAATGTCGAGTTTGTTCTGGTTTTTCCAAGTGCAAACCACTCTGTACGTGCTGCAAAGAGGTGAGGAATCAAATCTGTTATGGCTAAGATTTCGTTAGGGATAAAGGTGGACATATGTAATTTTTTCAATACTGCAGCCTACTTTTATTTCCTTGTGGTCCTGGAGCCACTGGTGAGCCATGTGAGGTTGGGAAGTGTCCTGGGCCATTGTTTGGGGTGACCAGGTGGTCCCATGTGCTCTGAGGAGCACAAAAAGCTGAGCAGGGAGCAGAGGCAAGCAGGGAGCAGAGGCAAGCAGGGAGCACGCAGTGCTTTGGCCCTGGCTTGCTGAGGGAAGCAGTTCTGGTGATGCTTCCCAAGGTGATCTGTAGGTTTCCTTCAAAAGGGTTAGATGCTCCTTCAACTTTAAACAGTTGAGAAAAGCTGCTCGGAAGTGTCCCATCACTGGGAGATGAATGGTGCTTTCATGGCAGTGTGTCCTGAAAGAACAGGCTTGGGGCTGCTGGCAGAGGGGCTGCACCTGCACCCACCCCTCCACAGCCATCCTGTCCAAGCAGAGACACTCCCCACCAGAATATTAAAATTTTTATATTAATCCATGGGATTTGGGAGGTGGAAACCACTTTTATAATGCTTGATTTTTAGGCAGCTCTGAGGGGAATGCAGGGAGTCACTACCAGCAGAACCTCAGCCCTTGGAAGTGCTGACCCTGTGCCATAAAGGACCATGGTTGAGAACCAGCCATGAAAAACCTGTGAGCTGTTGGACTTTGAGCTTCAGAAAGAGTTCCAGCACCTGCAGGTCTGATAGGTTCCATCTCCTCACTTCTTGCCCCCAAATACCTCTGGGGTGATCCTGGGTTGTGCAGCCTGGGAATTATCCACACCACATATGCACAGGAGGTCAGAGTTTCACATAGTTATGGTTATTTCATACCTGGGCAAAAAGCAAGCTGAAACCTGATAGTTCAGTGTGCACCATGGATTTATGTTGTATTTGCTTGAGCACTGGAGCCAAATCCATTTGTCCCCAGACCGTCTCACCATGGGCAGGTTGCAGCTGCTAGCAATGAATTTGGTGACCAGCCCTATCAGTTGACCCACTGAACATGAATGTGCCTTTATTATAGGTCTATGTATTTCATATCCTAATTATTTATTGTCTATCTGAAGGAGTCAGAGGATCTTGGTGTCACAAGCTGCTGGCTGTTTTCATGGAAAAATGAGCGTTGCGCCAAGCAGATAAATGTGGGATGCATGAAGCGGGCTCGAATTCTGAAATCTGCCTTTTCATCCAGTGTTCATATTTCAGAATTTCAGCCAAGAAGGGGAAGAAAGGGGAAAGAAGTATCTAAGTGCTCTCTCAATTTGTCCATGAGCTCATAGGTTTCTTCAGTTTCAATATGTGTGCGACAGAAAGTAAGGAAACCCTGCCTTCCAGTAAAACCTCAAGTCAGGGTAGGTTTACATGGGTGTACCTGAAAGGAGAGCTTGGCATAGTACTAGGGAAAGCAGCAAATTAAATACATTTCCCAGGACATTTAATTTTGCAATAAAGTCCTTGGCAACAATATTTTTGTTTATCTGCCATCAGTGCTAAAATGGAGCTGGTGTTATTTTCCTGGAAGAAACTCTTGCAGAAAGAGACGTCAGTTATATTAAAAAACGCATTTTGAAACTTTCAGTAGATGAGTTTCTAATAGGTGGAACGGCTCCTCACAGTAAATATTAAATTACTGCAAAGATACTTAGTGTTAGATGCTGGCTGCTGGTGTTGATTTTATCTTAGTTGTTTAATCGTTCTACAAATAAATGTATCCAGTCAGGACAGGAATGTTCCATGTTCTGTGAGTGTTAGCTATACATTATTGGCTTTTGTGTGAATAATGAGAAATTATTATCAGACGCTCAACAAAGACTTAAAATAATAAACTTCTGCTTAAATTTAGAACTTAAAACCCTACTTTCTGGGTTAATCAAAACAAGGGAGCCCAAGAAAACATTGTGGCAGGTTAACCTGGATTCTGTGTACAAACACCATAAACCCCTGCACTGGTTCTCTCCCAGAATCCATTACATACCTATTTCAATGCCCCAAATCCACTGGGAATGATCATTTTCGCTCCAGTACCACTACAGTGTCCCAGCTCCTGTAGCAGTAATGGGTGTCAGGTACTGTTTGGACTAGAAGGGATTAAGCCATCACTCCCCTGCCGTGTGTTAATTTATTGCCTCAGACATTTCCATATCTGATTCATTTTCTACCTGCTCGGCAAAGTTGGGTGCCTGGGTGGTGGGGAGGCCCTGTGGGGATGGAGAAGCCAGGGAGCCAGGCAATCTGCAGAGGTGTGACACTGCAGCCACGCCACCAGCTCCTCGGGAAACAGGGAGATTGAGATGCCATCCGGGATCCCAGCGCTAGACATCTCCCCGTAATAGCGTTATTTCCCCGAGAAAATAAAGGGTCACCGCCGCACACAGACGACATAACAAACGCTGGGTTGTGGCTGGGTTTTTTTTGCCTCCCCTGCCTTTTGTTCAGTGATTATGTAGAACCTGCCAGAAAGGTGTTTATTTCTGTTTGTAAATTGAATGCGCTGGGTGTTTTGCTCCAGCTTTGCCCCAGGCTCTGTTGGATGTGATGATGGAGCTGGAAGCCGAGGCAGACACCGGCGGAGTGCAGGCAGAGGGAATCTGGCTGGAAAACAAAGCCCTGCTCTGTCATTTCATGCCTCTTAAAAGTCCCACTCTGTGCAGGCAAAATGCAAGTTAATATACATTAAACGGGATGAGTGGAGTGAAAAACAAACATGCAAAAATAAAGAGCAACTCACTGGAAGAGCCGGGACCATTTCCAGGGTGAGGGTGCAATGGGGACACCAACCATGGAATTATCCACAGAAAAAACACACCCACCCTGCCATCCCTCTGTCCTCCAGTCAGGCATCTAGGATAGTTTTTCCAAATCCCATTTCTTCCCCATTTGTGGTAAGTGGGTGATGGACAACCTCACCCTGTCACGTGTGTGTTGCACACTGACACTTCCATGGGTTTAATTTCACATGTATCCATTGCCCATACACAAATAAATTCTCCCATACCATTTTATTGAATTTCTAGTAAGTTGGCAGACTAAAGTGATTTTTAACACTTCTCGATTGGATTTATGATTTCTGTGTCATCCACCCTGCTTCTGACATTAGGAAATGTTCAACATGAGGGAATCATTCACTGGTTCTTTTAACTACACTATAAAACATTTTAGTCTCCTTTCTCTCAGAAATCCATAAATGGCTAATTTAATCACAGCCTTACAGAAGAAACCTTCAGTTTCTTCTGCTAATTATGTGGCTGAGTTTTGGTGCTTAAATCATTGTGAGATGTTGGGGACAGGTAGGGAGCAGGGCTCGGTCAGCAAAGGCCAGACCATGTCTTGGTTTCCAAAGTGTTGAGTGTCACCTGGGCTTGGCTCCTCTGCGTGGGGCACTTGAATGGCTTCACCAAACGGTGTTTTCAGGAGATCAGAGAATCAGAGAATTCCAGGCTGGAAGAGAGCTTAAAAATCATCTGGTCTAACCAGTCCTAGCAAAGCATGGTCTAGGCAAGATGGCACAGCACCCTGGCCAGCTGAATCTGAAAAGCAGACAAACCTGGCCCAGAGAAGCACTCCAAGATCATCGACTCCAAGCATTTCCACAGCACTGCCAAGCCCACCATGTCCCCTGGTGCCACATCCACACACCTTTTTGAACACTTCCAGGGACAGTCATTCCATCTTGGACATCCTGTTTCAATCTTGGCCACATTTATTCTTCCCTTGTCAACTACAAATCAGAGCTACAGCCGTTGTCATTCCAGAGCTGGATGGTTTGAAGCCTGGATTAAGCTGAACCTTTTTAAGGGTCCCTTTTGAAGTTGGGTGTCCTTCTTGTGGCAGGGACAGGCTGGATTCAGAGTAACTTTAGAATTAGGCTGTGACTCAGATCACTCTGTGACCTCACATTGAAAGAAATACCAAAATTCCAAAAGCTAGGTGAGGTTCTTGCAATTCAGGGAACTGCTGGGCCTTCTAGTTGTTCTGTCTACAGGTTATCAGGTAAAAATACTGAATTTATAAAATAAATAAGGAAAAAAAAAAAAAAAGAAATTGGTATCAGTAAAAAATTAATACCAGGAGGAAAAGAATGTTGAACTGCTTAAGCAGTTTAATGTATGTAGAGAAAGGCCTAAACCTTTGCACTCTGTCTATGGTTTTATTGGAACTCATTTAATGTGGTAATTGCCAAGATCCACTCTCCTTGCAATTTTTTTTCATGTTTTGTGGTTTATGCAGAGAGTAATTTATTATACAAATATGGCTTTTATGTTCCATCCAAACTGAGGAAATAAAATCAGATATTTCTCAAAACTGAGATATTTGACTTTGCCTTAATTTACAGCTTCATCTTTATCTCTTTCTAGCAAAAAATACCAGTATAATAAAGGAACAAAATGTGATATTGTAGGTTATAATAGGGAGGGGGAGAAAATATATTGGAGCTGGGCCTGTAATCTTGAAGAGCACTGAGTTTTTTGGTCCTCACAAACTTATTAACCTGCCAGTGCAGGGGTTGCAGGTTCATGCCCTCCTCTCATTCTTCCCTGGGACATCCCAAGGTGTGGTGATCTCTGGAGTGTGCCTGCCTGAATAACACTCTGTTGATGATTTTAAATGAATCTTCCACTTTATAAAGAAAGCAACATCTGAAAGAGCAGCTCTCCCAGGCATGTTCTCAGCCCACCTCTGTACCCTTTGTTCCCTTTGCCCTGCCACGTCTCATATTTGTTTCTCTGTCCCCTTCCATCTTCAGTCTCATTCCCTTTTCCTTCCGCTCTGCTCTGCCCATTCCTTCTGGAATCATTTCCTGCACAGTTCCCGTTTTCATCCTGGTGTCTCTTCCACACATCACAGCACTTTTGGTGCTGTCCTGGAATGCCACATGATGGAGAACCCCAATTTGCACACGTCACTTCATACTCCAGCTAAATTCCACCCCAAAATTCCTCTTAATCCTTAATAATCAATACCAGCATGTGAACCATATGCACCATTAACTGCAATTTACATTTGATAAAATACTGTTTCTCTTCATTAGGAGACTGCTTCCATCACAATGTGCTCATTTGGGGAAACACTTGGGGGTGGAAAGTCATTGTCCATATTATTTCTCCTGGAGTCCAAACCTCAGGTTGTGTCCTCTTGCCTGAGCTTGGATGCCAAACAGGACTGATTTTCATCGTGAGTGATCAGAAGTCACTTTTCAATCAATTTACTGATTTACCTGGGGGTAAGACTCATGGGTTCTGAGAAAACAATGAGAAAGGAGCAGTCGTGGCCAACTTCAAGAAGCAATGGCTGTTTGGGGAGCAAAGGTTAAGTGAGGAAGGAGAAAACACAGTGGGATTAACACAAGTTAATAAAACACACTAAGATGTGCTATTCCTTAGCTGGTTTTAATTCTCAGGGGTTAAAAAAAAGTATGGCTGTGTAATGGTGTGGAAATGCAAGCAACTGTCAGAGCCAGGTGCTCAAGTATTTCCAGACATCATTTTCTATTTCAAACTCAAAGACTTTTGGAAAAGACACACCAACAATATTCTGCAAGAGCCAGGGCTAAGACCAAGACTGGTGTGTGGTTGCAGTTTTTTAAAATCTGCAGATATGTGGATTTGGGTGCATTTTCCCCTTAGAAAAGTGAGTTACAGCAACCTTACTCTTCCACTCCTGTGTTAATCTTCTGAAATGCTCCTGGCAGCTGGGCCCAACTTGCTACGCTTATTTGTAGAATGATTAAACAACTAAGATAAAATCCACCTTAGCAGTCGGGATCTAACAGGAAAGATCTTTGTAATAATTTAATTTTGGACCCACAGTTCATTCTAAGGCTGATTTTATTGACGGGGGTGGACACTGTGGGGTAGCTGCAGAAACCCCACAGAACTGGTGACTTCAAGGCATTGTCTCAGCCCCAGGTCTTGGTTTAGATCTCCTGGACCCCTCCACTAGCACAGAACAGCAAAAATCCTCCAAATTATAGAAGAGAATCACAGAATGGTTCAGGTTGGAAAGGAGCTTAAAGCCCATCCACTGTCACCTCCCTGCCATGGCAGGGACACCTCCCACTGTCCCAGGCTGCTCCAGCCCCAGTGTCCAGCCTGGCTTTGGACACTTCCAGGGATCCAGGGGCAGCCACAGCTGCTCTGGGCACCCTGTGCCAGCCTGCCCACCCACCCAGGGAGGAATTTATCCCTAATATCTGACCTAATCTCTGGTCTTTTGGTTCAAACCCATTTCCCCTTATCCCAACTCTGTCTGCCCATGTAAAAATTCTCTCTCCCTCCTTATTTTGAGCCCCCTTTAAGCATTGGAATGTCACAATGAGGCCTCTCTGGAGCCTCCCCTTCTCCAAATTCCTGCTGTAAGTGTGGGGAGCATGGAGGGTGCAGAGCCCCAGAGTGCCCACAGCCTTCAAGAGCAGGGAAAGGACATCCTTGATCCTTCATTTGGAGAACAATTTTCCTCTAGTAGCTGGAAATTTTTAATAAGGACATTTTATATCACCGTGCAAGGTGCACTTAAAGGAATGTGACACGGTGTGACAGCACTGAGATGCTGCAAAGATTTTGGACAGAATTACAAATTCTGCTGGTGTGGCAGCGGCTGGGCACAGCAGAGCATAAATTAACATATAACTAATAACTATACTGGCATTATAGCGAGTATCTCATGGTGATAAGCTTCATGATTCTCTTCAACCCACTGAAGTTGAAGGAAGAGCAAAGGCCTTTTCAAGCTTACTTTATCTTCTTGCTTCTTAAGTGAGACTAATCAAGTTTATATCCTTTTAGCTTATTATTAGCCCAGCAGAGCTTCTGGCACTCTTTACAGCTTTTTTGACATGAAAGTTAGTTACACCTACTGTACTTAGTATGACTTCACTTTTCTTGTGATAAATCCTGAAAATTAATATACTGTATCCTCCAGATTACAAAATGAAAGTGTCCTAGACATTGTGAATACTCTGGCTGTGGAATGCTGCCAGTGAAAGAAAAAACTGATGTCTTAATGATCTCTGTTAATAAAAAGAAGAAACTGGGTAGTAAATTTTCTTGGTTAACATGTCAAGCTTTTTTTTTCTCTTTCTCATTCTAAACTTGAACTGACGCATATTAAGTAGAAGAATCCTTGAGTATAAAATGCCTTGGATGTAAAGGAATAATAATGAGAATCCTAGAGTGAAGGGAGTCCTGCTTTCCTTGTGCTCCCACTGTCTCTCATAGGAAGCTGGGCTGCAGGAGGAATGCAAGCCCAGGCCCTGAGCGCTGAACATAGGTTAAATTCTTTCTTAAATTAAATGAAGGATAATAATGAAATCTTTTGTTGCATTATTTGCTGACCGGGCCTCCCGATTTGGTAAATTAAGAGAAAGTCAAGCTCTGGAACAAGCACCCATTCTTGTTCCAGGGGTAGCACTGGTGGCACTGGTGTCTTATTGAACACAGATCTGCTTAATTACAGTTCCCACTGTTTGTTAAGATAACGAGTGCCAGCTGTTTGATAGCAAGAGGCAGAGCTGGCCATCTTTGTCATTTCCATTCAGGCCCTGGACCAGACTTGCGTGTCGCTGGGAGCAGAACGAGCGGGAAGCGCTCCCGCAATGCGTTCCGCAAATTTGGGCAGAGCATTTGCCGGCGCACGCGGAGCTCTGCCATCTATATCTAAAGCCACTCACCACTGGGAATATAAAGTCAAAGCAGAAAAATTGAGCATTTAATGGTCTACCATTATTGCCGAAATCACAATGACAGGCCGTGATCTTCAAGTACAATTTTGATCCTTATGTAGTAACTGAAATTGCAGCATTTCATACTCTGACTATATTATAGGGAATAAAACATCTGTCTAAATATTGGAGGTATAAAACCCTCAAAATAAAGATATTTGAGAATATCTTGCACAGAGCACCTTTCCACCTGCTTGCTTAGTATAATGCAGTCATTATGGCAATAAATGTTTCTAATAAAGTATGAAAATGGATTGTTTGCTTTGCTGCTTGTATGAACTCTCATTTCTCTTTTTATTATATTGAATCTGACATTTGCTTACCCTTTATCAGTAGAATATTTAATCAACTCCAATCTGTAAGAAGCAAGAGGAATTTCTATTTTATTTAAAACCTGTCCCACATGAAAAAGGACTGGGAAAATAGGTCATGCAGTGCATGGGAAGTGTGGGAAGTGTTAGAGTTGCAATGGTGAATATTTATACAGCCTACAAAAGAGACAGATCTAAACTTGTGCAGTAACAGGCAAGTCTGCTCCTATTGTTTAAAGTCCTGCTGAAATGATTTAATGGCCTAATGTTTCTAATTTTTATCCGCAGTACAGGATCTAGAGAATTAAGCCTCTGTCAGCTTTATTTATTTTCTCTGTCAGAGTATTTTCTTGCACTTTTTGCTACATAACTCTTCAGAAATGCTATATCCATATCGATTGTAATTTCCTTGGGCTCTTGGCCAAAATACTCAACGTAAACAGTCTGTGTTTCCTCTCCATCTGTATTTTGGCTAATCCTCTGGTTTAGACAATCTACTGACAAGTGCTGGTTATCTGGAGGTGCACGGGTTTCAAACCAGCGCGCTATGATTTATGGTTCTTGTTTTACAGAAAGTATCACAAGCTCACAGAAGTGAAAGCTTCCAAATAAGCACCTAACTTTTGTAATAAATGCAGCTAACAGCATGTCTGCAAATATATAGCAAACACAGTGAGTGATGTCTTATTATGCAGGCCACAGTTTGACTTGGTCTGGTTTTATTTATGAATATGTCCTGCATCTGTTTCAAATTTCAGACCCGCTCAGTTTCTCCAATGCTCTCCCAAACAAGCTTGTGCTGAAGGTTGTTAATTATCCTAATAAAATATTTGTATCAATTTGACTAAAGATCCGCAATGCTTCTGCCACGAGCAGACATTTTTTAATAACTGAATTAAGAGAAATAATTACAGCTAGCACTGGAATGGTTGGAGATGTCCAGATTGTACAAAAAAAAAAAAAAAAAAAAAAAAAAAAGAGGGGAGGGGGAAGGGGGAAAAAATAGAAAAAAAAAAAAAAAAAAAAAAAAGGAAAAAAAAAAAGGAGGGGAGGGGGAACGGGCAGAGTACAGAGAACTGTACAAGAGCAAAGGGACATATGATTAAATTAAAGGGCAATGCTTTGTGAACAAACAAAAGGAAATCCTTCTTCATACAATCCATAGTCAATCTGCCGAATTCACAGCCACAGGGGGTCATTGAAACAAATGCTGTGGCAGGGTTTCAGAGCAGACCGGATAATTTTATGTCTCTTATTAAAATACGGAGCCCTGGAAGCTCAGATAATGATAAGGGTGATCAAACCCCGAGTTGCAGCCTGTGAGATGGTGTTGGAAGCATGGGAAAGGAGCCTGGCTGCCCTGAGCCAGCGGGATGGAGCCTTTGGGGGGCTCACCTCCCTTTGAAGAGGCGGGCGCTGCCCACCAGCTCCATCACTGATCTCCTCTGGTGCCACGATTCCTTCCTCCTCAGGAAAAATAAAACATGAGACCCCAGTGTGAATTTCTAAGCATTCCCCTCTTCCCGCCGGTTCCTCGGCCCTGAGTGATCTTTGAGGGACGGGGTTCCCTTGGCTTGTCCTTGTTGTGTGATTAAAGGGTTGATGCAGGGATGAGCTGTAGGGACCACCCTGAGCATCACTCCCGGGTGTGAAAGGGGCAGGGTTTGCTCACTGCTCTGTGGAGAAACCCGGGTCCAGCACGCCAGGTATTTAACCCTCTGCCAGAGAGTAAAAATTTAAATATATTTTTCTGCAATGAAATCTTTTTAGCTGCTCTTGGTGAGCCCATGTTGAACCAGGAGACCTTGTCCCTTGCTTTAGCTGAGCACTGGGAATTTCACTGGCTGTATTTCACACATAGGTTATAATACCTGTTACCCAGGGTATGTCTTTCTTGTGAGCCCACAAGAAAATGGGACATATTGCAGGCTCCTCCTGAATATCTCCTGCAATATCCTGAGTGCTATTGGCCATATAACATTGGTATCCATGTAAAAACATAATAAATAAAATCTTTTTTTAAAAAAATGTAAATAGGAATATATTTAAAAATAATAATTTTTTTAAAAACATAAACAAAAGCAGCAAACCAGCTGATCTAGAGGGCCTGAGGATCATTGGGCTGAGGGAAGGCATTGCCAAAGAGGTGCCCAGCCTGTTCCTTTGGGTTTGGCTCCAGCTGTGCTTCAAGCCACCACTCAGAGGTCTCTGGGTGTTCCTGGAGAAGCAGAGCACTCACCCTCCTGCCAGCTTGGTTGCCCTGATGCAATGAAAGCCAAGGTGATGATGCCTTCAGTTTTAGCTATTATATTTTTCAGATTCTGAAAATTAGATTTCAGCTTCCTGTGTAGGTGGTACTAACTTCTAGGTTCATATTCAGTGCTCCTGAGCTCTCCTGCATCATGCACACAGCATGCCACAAACAATTTCCTTCTCCACTTGGCACCAAGGACAACTTTCAACCCAGAACAAAGCCAAGGGGAGGCTAAGCTAAAGCCATGAGGATGGAGCTTGCCTAAGCTGGAGCTGGAATTGCACAATAACTCCAAGGGTTGAAGAAGCAGAATTCCTCCAAGTGTCAGCCCTGGTTGCCGTTGGTCCATTCTGTGCCCATTTTTGGGCTGCCTTGGTGTGTCCCAACAGCCGGAGCTCTGGTGCTGCCCATGTGTGCCCCGGGAGGCCTTGGAATAAAATTCCCCAATGTTCTCCTTCTGCTCCTGCCTGGTCTCTGTTCCGTCTCAGCCTCCAGAAGGTACGTGACAGTTTGGCATTTCCTTGTGCCACTTTTATCACCCAGTTGTGAGGGCAACACAGGTTGCACACAGACAGCACATCTCCAAGCATGGAACGTCGTTCATAAGGAGACTCTGATTTTATTATTTCCCTCCTGGGCAGCAGAAAAAGTGACAGCCTCCCTCCCAGGGTAATGCCTTTTCCCAGGCTGTTCACAGATGCAGGGAAGGGAGAGACCCTGAACATCTGCATGCCTGGGCCAAGCACAAACGGAGATGTTTAATTGGTCATTTAGAGTTAAGCTTCCATGGCAGGATCGGGAAGACTGCTCTACTTCATCCCATGGAAGCATCACCCAAAGCATTACCCTTCAATATGTGAGGCCTCTCCCCAAATCCATGACCCAGTGTGGTTTTTTCTCAGCTTGGCTGTTTCTCACAGAGTCCTCTGCTCTGCCCTATTCTTTTCTGTTAATTCATATGAGTTAGAACCTGATTTTAGGGTGCTAAAACTAATGAAATGAGAACATTCCCTTTGCCATCTCATACTATTTTTAGATGTTTGCCCTAAACTTTGTTTCCTTGGGATTGCTGTTCTAACACCGTAATAAAACGCTGTCATCTGCAAAAATTTGCCACTCTCCAAAGTTTTCTTTTCAGTATGAAATGAAGCCCAGGCTGGTGTTCTGCTCCCAGGGACAAGCCACTGTCACCAGCATGTGGAGACGCCCCCTGCCAGATTAGTGTACTGATTTCTAGGACATCATGTTCATAAAAATTTAATAAATAACTAAAGGAATCAATTTGGTCATTCCTAATGAATCAAGGACGGTACTTCCTCTTTGGGAAAGTGTTTGCAACCTGCCCAACCCTCAAGATCAAGACATTTTGTTCATTTCCCTAGGAATTATTTCCTTCTGGATTTGTGACAATGGTGAGACTCTGCTGGGTTTTTTCTTGCATTAATCCTTGGGGAACAGTGGGTAAAATGCAGGACTTTGCTTGTCAAAGGAGCAGTGGGAAACTGCAGCTGCACCCTGACCAAAGCGGCGCCCTCTGGTTTGCCAACTCCTTCTTTTCTCTGGGAATAATTGTCCAGTAGGGCCTGTGACAATCCTGCAGAAAGAATTAATGAGATTGTTCAGAAATAAACCAGCTTTTTCATTTTTCTAAATATGTGTTTACCTGACAGGCTACAAAATGCTCTGGAGAGAAGCAATGGCCCAGGGTGATGTTCCCTCCTGCTTCTCATGTGAGGGCAGAACCCCCCCCTGGGGGGGGGGCCCTGCCACTTCGTGTTTTGTTAATGACATTTATGTTGTGTGATCAACACCTGCAAATCACAGAAGATGAATCATGTTTACTCCTGACTGCATTTTCTTGATCTCAAGGAGAATGGTCAGACAGATATTGTATAATTCTCCTTTGTATAACTGTCAAAGACCAGTGTTTCCAAGCACCCCTAAAGAGTGCCAAAAAGCTGTGTGTGTTCCATCTCTACATCTCTGTTGGTAATTAATACCTCGCTGTCCATCCTGCATGGGCTGCTTGTTGATGTAGGCACAGAGACAACAGTTTGCACAATACACCATGGCAGACAGGGAGCTGCCAGTTTTTCCTCCTCAGTTCTCCCCCTGAATCACAGCCTGGTGGTGAAGCAAGGTCTACTCTTTTCCCTACACTTCACCTTCCAGAGGAGTGTTCCTGGCAGATACTTACCACTTGGTCTGTCTCTGTCCAAGCATGGCTGTTCAAATCATCTCCCTATAGAGACTCTTCACTACTTTGAAATTTGCCTCACTAAGAAGCAGTTAGAGTGGCCACACACACACATTCACAATGACATCAAGTAGCTGAAACACTGGAGAGAATGATTTGCAAGAGACTGAAGTGACAGTATGATGGGGAATGGATTACAAAAGTAAGTTTATGTTGGATATTAGAGAGATGGTTCCTGGCAGGTGGTCAGGCTGGCACAGGGTGCCCAGGAGCATCTGTGCTCCCCTGGATCCTGGCATTAGCCCAAGGCAGTTTGGACATTGGGGCTGGAGCATCCTGGGACAGTGGGATGGGTCCCTGCCATGGCAGAGTGGCCTGGGGGGGGTGGCATTTAAAGGTCTCCTTCCACCCGGACAACATTTCCACAATTCCTGTGATTTGGCTGAATTTATATTGAACCATTGGACTGAATTCAACCAGAAGAACAGGGATTGCCCAGCTCTGCTCCTCCTGTACAATTACTGGAATCATTGGCTGGCTCTATGACGAAAGCCTGTCGGTCCTGCTCTGGGTGTATTAAAAAGAAACCTGAGAAGTTAAATTTTATTTTCCTGGACCTAAACAAGTGAAGAAACTGGTTTTAAAACACATTCACTGTGATACTGTCTGCTCCTGGAGGTGGGAACTGCCTGTGACACAACTGGGAAACTTTTGTTGGGAAGGACATAATGACAATTTTTTTTTTTCCCCCAATCAATCCCTGAATTCTCTTACAGGGTCAAAACAAATCTAGTAATATAAAAAAAAAAACACCAAAAAAAAAAAAAAAAAAAAACAAAAAAAAAAAAAAAAAAAAGAAGTACAATTTAGATAAAAACATAATTGTCAAAACCTTTTCGCAGCTTTAATTCATCTTGAAAGAAGTAATTTAACTATACTGTGCTGTCTGCCAGTTGTAAATTGTTACACTTAACAAGAGACCACAATTAATAATTACTGCTGGAGCCATTCACTTAAAGGTTGCCTTTCCAACACGGTGTTCACACGGTCCTGTATTACAACGCATCATGTCTAGAACTATGCCACAAATGCAGGCAAAAGAGCTAACCCCAAGTTATTTTCCCCATCATAATAAGCAGAATTTTTTTATTAGTATTGATTGTTAAAGCTTTGGTCTCCCTATTCAAGTGGCTCAGGAAATGTCTCTTTGCGGTTTTGCTTAAAACATTTTTTTGAGAGTAAGAGATTGAAAACTCAACAAACATTCCTTACAAGAAAATGCTAGCCTTCGTAGTAACATGCCAGGAAAGGTTCCCTCTTGGCCTTGTCTGTGAGACAGAAGAGACAATTGGAGAACAAATGCCTGCGCCTGGTCTGGATAACCTAGTAACTCCAATGTCCAAACTGATTGCCTGACACAAGGCAGGCATAATTCTGTGATGACAAACACATAGCACCTCCAGCCTGGCAGACATCCCCTAATTTAAAAAGAGAAAATTAGTTCCCATTTTCATTGCAGCAAATGTATGTTCATCTGGTGCACCATAATTTCTGTCTAAGTACTGTATCAAAGTTTGCTGAATGTGAAGCACAGAGTAGTTAGAATTACCTGTAATTACAGAGGGAGTGGATTTCTAGAGTATATGTTTTTTGGTATATTTTATTTTATTGGTTTTCAATACACTCGACTGCCAGACTAGGCAGGCAGAATAACAGCAACACAGAATTCCAGAATAACATATGACTTTAATAAAAATAAAGCAGGATGGTTTCCGTACTTGTATGGCTGGAAAGATGGAAAGCATTACTGTTCCCTCAGCCACGGTGCCATCAGACTTGTGGCCCAGGCACAGATGTCACCTTGAGGCAACTTACACCTAATCCACACATTTCACCCCCAAAACCCTGGTTTTGTTCTTTGTCCAGCAGCATCACTCCTGGGATTGCACAGTGGAGCTTTTTGATCTTAGTGTTGAGCTCTATGCTATGGAATAGGAGATAATAACCCATGATCGCAAAGAGTGAATTGAGGGAAGGTGAAATATGGATACAGGAAACACAGAGAGGATTAATTCAATCATATGTGCTTTTTGTGGTTTACACTTTCACCTTGTTCCCTGAATTTTCAAGAAGTCACAGGTGGTGAGAACAAAGTTATGACAGAGGTTCTACTGATGCCTTGAGTGATGCGGAGCTGATGCATCTCTCTGCAATCATCACTCTGATGCATAGCCCAAATTGGGAATTTATTCCAAGGCACCCTGGGCACACCTGGCAGCCCCCAGAAGCCCGGTGGGACACACCCAATGTCAGCCCAAATGGGCACAGAAATGACACCCGGCCACCAGGGCTTGACACTTGGAGAATTTCTCTGCTTCATCAACACCTTGGATTCATTGTGGCGAATTCCCAGCTCCAGCTTAGGCACTCCATCCTCCCTTGCTTTGCCTCTGCCTTCCCCCTTGGCTTTGTTCTGGGGCTGAAGGTGTAGTCCTGGGTGCCAAGGTGGAGAAGGCATTGTTTTGTGTGCCTGCTGTTGTGCAGAGAGCTCAGGAGCACTGAATAATGAACCCAGAGCTGCCCCTGAAACAGCCAGAGTCCCTGAAATAGAAAAGAGGAAAACTGAAGGCATCACCAGGGTAGGATCCGATTGGCATCGGTGGGATGATGATCGAACGAGATCCGTGTCCCATGAGATCGCCGGTAGCTGCGGCTTCAGGCATGTCCTGCTGATCACACTCCTGGCTTTCATTACAGCAACCATCACTCACAGTTGTGCCCTTTGTGGTTCCTGAATGATCGACACGCGTTCTGTCATCCCGACGTGTCCACCTTCCTGCCTGTCAGGCTCCTTAGGACAGGCCAGGAGCGCGTGTTTAAACGTGACCAGCTTTGCTGGGGATAATTTTCTACATGGCTGAGAATGTGCACGTGGGGTCTTTGGGGCTGAGGCACAGCCCGTGCCTTGGAGTACTCGGCCAGGTGCATTCTTGGCATGGTTCATGGTTCATTCATGCCAGGAAGGCATTCTCTCCTGGAGGAGCTATTAGCACTGTTTCATTAAGATTCCTCTTTGCCGTTCCGATTTTTTGGTGGGAGACGGATTTGCCTCCAAAAGAGCTGGAACTGCCAGGGGAAAGTGCAGGGGTTGTTAGAGTTCAGATGGGAATCCCAGACTGGGTTGGGCTGGGTTGGTTCTTTAAGGGACCTTAAAGACCATTTAGTCTGACTCCCTGCCATGGGCAAGGACACCTTCCACTCTCCCAGACTGCTCCAAGCCCCATCTAACCTGTGCCTTCCCTTGGCTCTGTGTGCAAACCCTGACAGTGAGTTGACACAATTCGGTATCTCTGTCCAAACCCCCTCTGGGGATCCCTCTGGTCCCACCTGGGCAGGGCAGGAACTGTTTCTGGAGCCAGCCAGAGCTGTGCATCCTCAACCCTGTGCTGTGGGCCCTGTTGCACTGACCCCATTCCGGGTGCTGCAGCCTGTCAATACTGTTGGTTTATTAATTAGTCTAGAGGAAGAGAGGCACTTCCCACACAAATGAGAGGCCTGGCCAGGAAGAGCTGGGAACAATCCTTTTGCCCACAAGTTGCCTAATGCAGCTCCTGAAACCCTGCCAAAGGTTTGCTTTCAGAGCATTCCTGCGGGCAATATTTTTATAACATCCTACATCCCAAATGAGCTTTCTATGCTTCCTAGAAGCCTGATTTTTTGGAAAGACCAAACACCCTCAAACTTTTCATGTTTCCCGCTCCCTTCAGGCATTTTCCTTTTGCTACCTGATCCCTGATGCTCGCAGCCAGCCTGAGGAGAGCTGATTTTGGAAGGGAGAGTGTGGCAGCATGAGGCAGGTTGTCCATCTACTGCTGTCATCTCCTGGCATTCCTGACCCAGGGAAGTTGGCACAGCGACCTGCCGCAGGCACTGCGCCATCCCGGCAGATGGGCACGAGCCTGGCCAGCGAGGAGGCCGTGTAGGAGCATTTAGTCTGGAAGCAAAGGGCAGAATTCCTGGACAGACATTTTAAGCCCAGGCTGTTATTTAGGGAATACGCCCCTGAATGCATAAGGGCTTGTTTTTTGTTTGTTTTTAGCTTTTTTTTTTTTTTTTTTTGGTGTGTGTGTGTGCATATGTGTGTGTGCGTGTGTGTGTGTGTGTGTGTGTGTGTTTCAAAGGAGTAACACAAAATTATTATAAAATATTATTATAGAAGAAGGAGGGAATATTTGAAAACTTCCATTTCCTTCCAGCATCCTGTCAAGGAATCCCACAGGGATTGCTTAGCAGGGATTTTGTTGGATGTCTAGGGAAGCTGTAGGTACCCAGGTACAGCTGCCATGACAAAACCCGTCTTATTTTCAGGCACAGAACCACTTTTGGTTTTTTACACCCTTATTTTTAGTTGATTGCTGAATATTATGCAAATTGAACTTGGAAGTCTTTATTTTTAAGCTGCAAGTATTTATTTTTAAACTGCAACTATTTATTTTAAGCTGTAACTCTTTATTTTAAACTCTAAGCCTTGATTTTAGACTGTAACTCTTTATTTTGACTGCACTGTTCTGAGACCTGCGTTTTTGGGTGCAGAAGTAATCCATTCAGATAAAAGGATATATGCAAAAATAAATCCATACATCCTGGATGTCCGTTTTCCTCTCTGTGTTGGGAATTGATTCCCATTCAGGAAATTTGATTCAATATATCGAGAAGCCCTGAGAAGTCGGTGGGGTGGAGGGGGTGTTAAGCAGCATTCCAGGCTGGAATATGCCCATATCCAGATTGATTCCAGCTGACTCCAGCAAGTGGATGAGGAATGCAGTCACCTCTGGCTCTACAATACACAGAATTTAACACCTCTGCCCTTCCAATGGCCCATCTGAGGTTCCCAGGACAGCCAGTTCCCAGAGTTCGGTGTCTCTCCCATCAGGCAAGATGGATCCAGGCCCTTTTCCTTCTGTGCCCTGGACCAGGACCAACTAAAATTGCATGAGTGTTGGCAGATGTATGTCTAATCTGTTCTTCAAAATTGCCAGTGAGTTTCACAATCTCCCCTGGTAATTTGCTCCAGTGCCTAATTATCCTTTCAGATAGAAAAACTCCCTTCCTGCGAGCGAAAACCTGTTACTTCTTGTCCAGCACTCTTTGGACATGGAAAAAAGTGCTTGTCACCTAATTTAAAATAAAGATTTACATATATTTGTTTTCATATGCATGGCCATAAATACATTTAAAATTAAAATAATATTGAGGGTCTCCTTCCTCTTTCTAGACCAAACAAACTCATCACAGCTTTTCTCAAAAGTTTATAATTTCCCATTATTTTCCTCTGCACTTTCCCCCAGTTTTTCTTCATCTTATTTTTAAAGGTTAATGCCAGGAAACAGCCCCCTTATTTTTGTTAAAGCTCTAATGATGCTCTACAGAGATCCCAGAAAATTCTTTGCCTTTTTGTAACACTCCTTCCACCATTGTATTTGTGTGGATTGGATTTTTTCTTCCTATACATAGTGCCTCACACTCATCTTTATTAAATGTCATCATTAGGATGCTGCTCCAAAATAATTTGGAATTTTAATACTCGCGATCTTTCCCACTTTGGTGTCATCCAAAGTCTGCTCTCTCTTCTGTCATCCAAGTTGTTAATGAAATATTGAACAGCATTGGATCCAGGACAGATCCAGCTGGGACCCTGCGTGGAATGTTCTCCAGCACTGACAAAGAAAGGAATTTCTGGGTTTCATTTAGAGCTCTGGATGATCTAATCCATTGGATTAGACAGCAGCTACAAGAAACAATGAAAACCCAAAATAATATCTTTAAATTGCTTGATATAAGTGCTCATTTTTGGAGTAATGCATTGAATACTTTTCCATTTCACATCTCAACATATCTGTGCTGTATTTTATACCCTTGGTTTTCTTTTGGAAGGAACAGAATCCCAACTGCCTTCTATAAATAGTTCTGCAAGGTATTGAAGTTCAACTCAGAATTAGGGAAATAGAGAAACAGAATGCAACTTTTTTGGGTGGTATTTGGCAGATTTATAATTATTTTTTCCAGCAACAGCCTAAAAGGCATCAACACATCTTTACTGTGACAGCTCTGCTTTTGCAACGGAAAGAAGGTAAAATCAACACACAAAAAGAAGGGAAAAAAATCAACTTTTTGTATAAAACTCCATTGTTTTCTAGGTTAAACTAGGGTTTTTTAATGATGAATTCTTCTATACTCACAAATTTCTGCTTACCCTAGTGCTGGGTATATTGCTTAGGAGAAGCCACTTGAATTGGATTGAAACATCCTTATCCCAACTATGGAAATTGTCTGTGAAGAAACAGGACCCCCCTGGCCCAGGCCAACCTGAACGAATGTGCATTAAATCAGAAAAAATGACACGGAATCATTAGGCTTTGAGAAACACTTTAAAGGCTGTGGAGGTTAAAGAATAATTTCAGTCTTGATGGCTTTTTTATATATTTCATTTCCCTCTCCCTTCAATCCATGCAAGACATACTCTGGAATGATTTATCAGCCAAGTTCAGACTTCAGCTATGTTTAACAGGTTTAACGGATCCAAAGTGTTCAATCACTCCTGGTTACCTGTTCTCCTGTGTGCCACAGGTCAAAGAGTTGTTTCTGCACCTTGGTCTTGCTCACCTCAGCCTTGTTCTAACCACCAGCATGAAAGTACATGGAACAGGGTCTGGTTGAGCCACAGAATCCCAGAAATATTTAGGCTGGAAAAGCCCTGCCAGCCCATCAAGTCCAGCCTGTGGTTGATCCCTGCTTGTCCCCAGTCCAGAGCTCTGAGTGCCACATCCAGGCCTTCCTTGGATACCTCCAAACCTCCCTGGGCAGCCCCTTTCAATGCTTAAATGATCAAAGAAAAAGAATCAGTACAATATTTTTGCAATGAGATAGGGTGGATTTATTCTCTAACAATTCCTTTTCAATTTTAATAAATTACTGATTTTCAGAGTTTGGAAAATAAAAAAAACCTGGGAAGATCTGGAACAAGTGAAAAATGGACAGTGCAACAAAGGGAGGATTATTTAGTGTGACTGATTAGACATAATTTTGGATCAGAACCTTGTAGGACCCTGGGACATCAGAGTCCAGGAGGAAAATTACCACAGGGGCATCCCTACATCTCTGCACCTGGCCAGGGGTGTAGAGGTTGTGACCTCCTGCTCTGTATTCTCTGCAGTCCAGACAACTTCATGTCTTGACATTTCACCACATTTCCCCTTTTGCTATAGGAAAACTGAATTTATGGGACTTTATTTGTCTTTCCATTTATTTTGAAATGAATCGGCTCCATCTGAGGTTATTTTCTGTAACTGGTTCCATGAAGTCTTTAACCATCTATCAAGGACAAATTTGAGTTTGTGTCACTTTCTGTTGTGTCACCATCTGTTTAGTAAGGACCTCTTTCAATGAAGACATTTTTAGTAGGAGTATTTCCTTTTGAGCCAGGAATGTAAAGGTTCCCACCAAAATTGCTCTCAGTAATGATTATCAGATTAAACTGTTGAATTCTCACCTCAATCTGACCCCAGTACCTGCAGCAAAGCCCTTACTTACTCCTGTATTTAGAGAATTGTAAAATCAGAGAACTCCAAACTGGTTTGGGTTGGAAGGGACCTTAAAGCCCATCCAGTGCCACCCCCTGCCATGGACAGGGACACCTCCCACTGTCCCAGGCTGCTCCCAGCCCTGTCCAACCTGGCCTTGGGCACTTTCAGGGATGGAGAACTCACTACCTCTCTGGGGAACAATTAGTTCCTTCTTCCTTAATTCTGGTTTGCACAGGGTCCACCACAAATTTCTTTTATCCTCTCTATAGCTTTTCCATCTCTTTATCCATGTTCTCCTTCTTAATTTTCTTCTCCCTAATCATGTTCTTCTCATAATCACGTGATTATGATGCCAGTCTCCTCTAATCTCCTCTATGCTGCTGTAAACCTCTTCAGAGCTGCAGCAGCCTGGCCCCAGAAGACAAGTCCTTTTTGGGGCTTTCATGGAGTTTATTCCTGGAGAAAAGGTCTTTTCATATTGTCCCACTCCACAGTGTGCTGGTATTTGACTTGCAGATTAAACTGGGATAGGAGAAATAAAACAGATTATTAAAAAATAACACATTCAACCTCTCCTGGCAGATCAGTTGTTCAAGTTCCATATGCACAAAAACGATTCTCTGTTCTATTTTTTTATTAAATCACAAGAGTAGGATCCTAAAGCTGTCAATATTGACTCCGGAACCGTAGCTGAAATTCAAAATTTTACAAATTACTTTTTTTTTTTTTTGTAATCCAAGCTCATTTATTTACCTTCCCAGCTAGAAAAGACTCATCTAGGTAAGTAGCCAAGAACAGGAGGGTACAAATGGAGAACTGGAACCAGACTTTGGCTGAGGTTGTATTGACTTTGGCAAAAACAAGAGATGAAAAATTATACCTCAGATAAAAATAAATTATAATCTGCAAGTGTTTGAATTAGAGGAGTTCTCCATGTAAACTTAATAAATGAATGCTAATTCAGTTACCAATTTGTAGCTATGAAACATAACTGGTGATGTTATTCCTTGGAACTTGTTTTGGAAAAGATTGCATAACCCATGAAGCAATTCTTCACAAAGTGCATAAAAGTGTCATTTTATGTATAATTTATGCACCCAATGTTAGTTATGGCCTTTTTAATAGTACTTAATGCTGCTGTATGACATCATTCTTTCTTTTACCAATTCAAAAAATAAAAAAACCAATCCAAGCCATTTTGAAGATCAAAATAAATGGGTATCAGCTTGGAATTTTCAGTTTAAGTTGTGCAAGTCAATAATTATCACTGGCGTAGGAAGGATTTTTACAAGGACGGATTGTCATACGAAGTCCACATATTTATTATTTAGTTAGTTAGCTTAATTACAATTTACTCACTGTGTATGTGTTAAGTAATACACTGTTAATGTGCCTTGAGCAATTAATTTTGCCAGCAGCGTAGAACTGGCTCTCTGAGCTTGCCCCTTTATTAGTGGCAATTATTAAATCCAATTTTCCTTGTCCTTACTCCATTTCCTCTGCTGCCTACAGGGCATCCCGACAGGAGGGTGAGGGCTCTGTGCTCCTGTTCTGAGTCTCTGCATCCCTTCCCATGCCCTGGGGAGGAGCAGGGTAGAGGAGATCAGGATAGCCACAGGAAATCACAGGGACATCTTCCCTTGCCTGCATGGAGGAGGGGTTGAGTCTATGTCCAACATCCAGCTGCAAAAAGTCCTGATTTGGAAGGAATTAAACTTTTCTTTTAACAGGACTTTGGATCCAGAGGCATTGGATGCCTCCAAAATATGGAAGGCTTTAACTTCCTTTAGAAGCTCAGATTTCCTGAGGTCATTGTGGCTGAGATAGCACAGATTTATAGGATGGTTTAGACTGGAAGGGACCTTCAGGATTATTCAATTCCAGCCTCCTGCCATAGGCAGGGACACCTTCCATCAGAACAGGTTGGTCCAAACCCTGTCCAACCCGGACTTGGACACTGGGAAGGTGAACAGAGGGAATTACTCAGGAATTCTCCATTTGAGATCCTTCTATAAAATAGGAACTTTCCATTTGAGATCCTTCCTATAAAATAGAAAATTTCCATTTGAGATCCTTCCTATAAAATGGGAACTCTCCATTTGAGATCCTTTCTATAAAATGGGAACTCTCCATTTGAGATCCTTTCTATAAAACAGGAACTCTCCATTTGAGATCCTTCCTATAAACCTCATCTCTGTTATAAGTCAATTTATCTACTAATTAAAATATCGGTCAAAAAGTTCCTTTTGCTGTGAACTCCCCTTGGACGGCCAATGAGTGAAAGGATTTTTATTAAAATCCTCTTTTCTCACTGAACAACCTTCTCACTGGATGTCTTTTCTGGAGGGCAGCAGTGCTGTCCTGTGGTTTGCAGATCACATTCCCTAATTTGTTGTGCTGGCTCGTGCTCTCAGGCCCAAAATGCAGTTTGCAATATTCCTCACAGGGAGCTGGCCCGGCACTGCAATTACCTCCTGCCTGCTCCGCCAACTGCAGGATCTCCTCTTGGCACAGCCAGCACAACCTGGGCTCCAGCTAAATGGGTGGAAAATCCTCATTTTGCAAGGGCTCTTCTCACTCTCTCACACTCCTAACTTTTTCTTTCCAAATATTCCAAGCATTGCCCTGTCCCCAGGGCAGGTTTTTTTGGTTTACCAGATAGATCAAGAATGAACCCATTTAATTGCTGATCTTGATCTGTCATTTTATCTATCAGAAAAAAATTCTGTACTCCCTTAGAGGAGGCACAATCATTTTTGTTGTTTTTTTACAACAAATATTTTAAGTGTTTTGAAACCAAAGAGATTGGAAACCAAAGTGATTCCATGGACACCTAAACATCCATCAGGACAAACACAGCAAAGTTTAAAGAACGTCACAAATTCAAATATCAAAAATTCTTAAATTATGAGTTGAATTGTGGAATGTAGATTCTGTGAGCAGGGAAAGCACCTGATGATCAGCATAGATGAGGTTTTTGAGTGGGTGGGAGCCTCTCCCAGGATTTTCTGCTAAGTTTCTAAGAAAACTCCTGTCTCAAAAGGAGATCTTGGAACAGAGAGAAGTGAAATCAGCAGGAGTCTTCCTTTGAATTTAACCAGATGGGAAGATGCTCCCTTCTTTTTCCAAGGCATCTCTGTCCCCCCTATGTGCAAAACTTTTGTGTACATGGTCCAAAAGGCCATCACATGGTCCAAAAGTCCACCAGAAGCAGATTGAGCAGAGCCAGGGGTTTGGGATTTGGGATATTGGTAACCTTGGAGCAATGAAAGACCACTTTGTTCCATCTCCTCTTTAAATCCAGCCTCCTTGCTACAACTGCTTTGCATATGAAAACCACCCAAGCAGGAGATCTTGGGGCAGCAGAAATGTAGAAATACAGAATCCTTCCTGAAAACCTTTGAAGGAACAGGAAAGTCTGTTTCACTTCTCACTCAAATTATTTTGGATGACACCCAAGAGTAAACAACGTTGTTGCATTGATGCTGTTCTTCCCACAGATTAAATTTCTCAGCCAAAATAAAGCGCAGTTCTAAAAGATTTTTCTGATTTGGAACACATAATTTTCCATGTGTGTACTTCGTATTCATCAAATCTGAATTATTAAAAGAGATTTGACTTCAATTAAAGCCAAGAATACCCAAAATGTTACAGTTTCCAGTTATGAAATCTAGTTTAAAAATTAAGACACATTTATAGTTCGATTACAAATAAATTTTAATATTGTGGGTGACAAAGAAACTCCAGAACCGTTCTGGATAATAAAGTGAAAATTGTGCTTTCTGTTGTTTTTCCTAGATGCTGCTCTCAGATGGGGAAAGGTACAGCACTAACAGCATATTTGCAATTACCTGCAAGACTTAACCAAGGAAGTAGTCAGTTTATAGTTACCTTCAATATGTAAACTACAAATTATTAGTGCATGAAAATGGCATCGAAGTTCTGTTGCTGGGGTCTAGTAATTTTGGATATTTTCCATGCTATTACTGCCTGCTCCATATACCTTTACTGGTTCTTTTTGAAATTAAGTTAATGGCACTCTACAGAAATGGACTGCCTACTGAGAGTGAAAGCTTGCTTGCAAGGATGGACTAACTTCCTACTGGGAAGCACTGATTTGGCACAAACAAAGAAATGCTTTAGCATTAATTTACTCTGGTATCAAAATATTTAGAATAAATTATTTAAAATATTTAAGGACCGGATGGTCAATATTTGCTTTTGATAAATAGGACCCATGTACAAATATTTGATGCTGAAATTTCCTCCGGTATCTCCCAGCTTTATTATGGAGATAATGCATTCTCCACTTGCCAGGAGTGTCTTTTTTTTACCCCTCCAGGCAACCAGGGACACATTCTTGAATTGGGGCTTACACTTGTGTGCACCCACATTTGCTCACCTATTCTCCTGTGGATTGAGATCTGTTCACATTAGCACAGGTAATATCACTGCAGGATTTCCTCTGCTTCCACCAGAAAAAGGTGAGGGGAAGCTGATTGCAGACGGTTCCTCGTCACTGCCTTCCCAGGTGAAAGGGTTTTTTTAAAAAAAATAGTTATTTGACTTGTTAAATTGCCCTGTTCTTTGAGCATTCTCTCTCTGACATGAGGCTGCAGAAGCCAATCCTTTCCTGCTTCCTGTTCTCCTGCAGCCCTGAATTCCTTTCCCTATCCCTCTGTTCTGCCCCAAATCCCACTAGTGGGTCACTTCCTCCAGTGTGGTATCACAGGTTGTGAGTTTTCTATGAATTTCTATTTCCTGTGGACTGGAGTCCTGTCTTCTTTTCTTTCCTCAGGACTGGAATCAGGATGGCAGCAAAGCCATGGCCTGGCTCCAGAGCACTTGGGAGAGCGAGTGAAGGTCTCTGCTCTTCCAATAAACTCATCCAATATTACCCAGAACACTCTCATTTTATGGTTCTATTTGCATGTCTAGAAATAGGAAATTTTTTAGAGAGTGACCATTTCACTGATGAGCAACTTCTAAAATCTAGTTTGTAATTTTTTTGAATATTCATTGGGCTTTTTAGAATTCTTTCCCTTTCCCTTTCCCTTTCCCTTTCCCTTTCCCTTTCCCTTTCCCTTTCCCTTTCCCTTTCCCTTTCCCTTTCCCTTTCCCTTTCCCTTTCACATTTCCATTTCCATTATTTCCATTTCCATTTCCATTTCCCCTGCTCAAATATTCATCTATCCAGGTTAATTTAGACCCATTATTCATTAAAATCAGCAATTTCTGTGCCCTGTTCCTGGCAGCTCGAGCAGAGGGGCACAGACTGGAGCAGGCACTGACTGCTCTTTCTTTTTCCTTCCCAAGTTAAGCACATTAGGCATGGATTGAATTTCCAGCCCGTTCCCTGGAACATCACAAGGCCCATGGAAGGCAGAGCTGTTGGCAGTAAATTGCAACACAAAACACAAACTCGTTTGTCGCTGCTGCTGTAACTTCTCGGTGCTTTGAATGCTGATTTCCACCCATCAAGTACATTTTAATTAAGCAGCAGTATCTTTTATTCCCAGTGATGTCCTAAACTTTTGTAAATCAGGGATTTACTTCATTGCAAAATCATTTCAAGTGACAAAAACCTGTCTTTTTGCTGTCACTGCAATGCAAGGATAAGAAGAAATACATTTTTTCTCTCAAAAATAGTTCTTTATCTTACAAAATAATATTTTTTTCTCAGAAAATTGTTGTTGCTGAAGGTCTTGGCCATAAAGAAAAATATTGCCACAGCCCCTCATCATCTCCTAAGCTCATGTAGGCTGCCTGCATTTCACATTAATAATATTCCTTTAATTCATGTAAATAGTTTGGGGTTTGTAATAATGATGAGTTTGATGCAGCTTTGACCAGTGCTGGAAATTCGGAGGAGCCTCGTGGCCAGAGCATCCCGGGCCAATGGAGTGTTGCTGGATGAGGACTAAGCCCAATTTAGCCATTAATGAGCCAGAGTGGGAAGCAATTTCCAAGTGCCCATAAATCAGTCATTTGGTTTCCTCTCATATGAGGCTCCAGAGCTGTTCCATGCCAAATTTCAGCCTTTAAGCCTCAACAACATTAATAAAAAAGGCACTTTTGTGTCTCCCCCTTTATTGAACTGAACAATTACACTCTTTTTCACCTTCCCTCTTTCTGCACAAGCGGTTGAAGATTTTTTATTGCGTTTTCCTCCCTTAATTTCTCCTAAGAATGCAGTTCCAAGCTGAGGGCTGAGTGTCATCTGAGCAGACCCAGGTACAGCAGGCTGGCAAGCAGTGGAAAATGAGGAGTCACACTCAGAGTCTTTAATTAGGAAGGCCCCCTCCCTGGCTTTTATAATAATTAATAAATCCTGATCCTTTGCCCAACAGCCAGTGGGTAGAAATGGGTCACTGAACCTTGAATTTGCCATGGCAAAGAACCAAAGAGAACCAAAGCTGCTGCCTGCGAGCGCTGAGAGGTTTTGCTGGTTGGTGGAGAAGTTGGACATTTTTCAGCTTTTCTCTGAATCAAAGCAGTTTGGTGAGTCTCAGACAGGTTTAGCCAGTACATTCTGGGAAAGGGAATGAGTTCCCAAACTCCTCTGCTCGGGATTTTGCTTTGGCCTGTGTCACAGGGATGTTATCTGTGGCACTAAGATACATCAAGGAATATATGGAAAACATGGCTGGCCTGAAAAAAATAAAAATATTATCAAAATAATTTTTAAAAGGGGGAAAGGTGCAGAAAAGTAAGGAAAGGAAAGGTGCTGAAAGGAAAGGAAAGGTGAGGAGAGGAGAGTTCGAGGAAAGGAAAGGAGAGGAAAGGAGAGGAAAGGAGAGGAAAGGAAAGGAAAGGAAAGGAAAGGAAAGGAAAGGAAAGGAAAG
>CM031862.1:1418189-1433670 GCA_018697195.1 Certhia americana
GGAAAGGAAAGGAAAGGAAAGGAAAGGAAAGGAAAGGAAAGGAAAGGTAAGGTTAAAAGAAGGTGGAGGGGGAAAGGGAAAAATAAGTACTGGAAACCAACAACCACAGTAATTCCCTAAAAACTGCTCTAAATAACTCTAAAAACCCCACATGGAGGTGAGCACAGCACCAGGCAAGTTGGAGACAGCTTCAGTGTTGCTGTGGACAGGCAGGAGCTGTGTGGGGCCTGGAGCTGGCACTGCTGGACAACGGGAACATCACAAAACCCTCCTGCTTTATCACCTCTTCCACGGATTAAGGCTCGAGGCACTCCAGCCCTGTCACTCCATAAATGCATTCAGCGAGTCGGGGATTTTGCTCATATTGTGCTTCTCATTAGTAAATCTGAATACAAATAGGTTTTAGCCTAAATAACTCTTGTGCTGGCCACGTCGCCTCCCCAACCCGTTACATTAGGAAAAGTTAATTTTATATGACTAAATATAATCAGAAACACAACATGAGGCCTGTCAAGTTGACATGGTATGATGGGTACCTTAACACTTCCCAGCAGGTGACGTTGTTTGCACACTGCTTAAACTTGTTCATCAATGACTTCTTGCATGATAACCAGAATATTAACAATACAGGGAAGGTGGCATCAGGCTCCTGACACGTACAAATGGTTTTATCAAAAGGGGAACACTTCCAAAGGAAGGGCTGCAGCTCATTTTGGAGTTTCTTCCTCTGCTTTTTCCCCTCTTTATTTTCTGTGCTGTACCAACATCAAGCCCCTGTTGCTCCTTATGTGCCAATGTAAAGCCAACCCTAAAAGTCAATAAAAGAGGTTACAGACAAAACCCAGGTACAAATGGGTGTAAGCACCAGTGGTGATAAAAGAGCAGAAAAAGGTGCTGAAAAACTCAAGTTACACAGGTGTAAGAATTGTGTTTAGGCAGATACCTGTTAACAAAGCAATTTTTTCCAGCCAGTCTCTCTCCAGCAGCCATTTCTTGTCTTCTCAGCACTGGAGGTGAGGTACCACCAGTGGCTCAGCACAAGGTCTTTCAGCAAGAATAATGAAGTTAAAATTCAGGTAGGAGGGTTTCATTCACTCTATTAAAAAATACCTTTTTAACATCATATATATATATTTTTCTGTTGTCTCCTGTTTTGTGGCTGTGTAAAATCTGTGATTTGCTTAATTTTCAGTCTGTTACTGCAATCTTGGTGCTACTCAGTGAGAGGTTGGACTTGGTGATCTTGGAGGTCTTTTCCTTGATGATTCTGTGGTTCTGAAGTCCTGTTTGTGAATTATAGGGAAATTCAGGCTATTTTGTAGATTCCTGTGAGTGATCCAGCACTTCCTGAACTATTTAATCTACTTTCTTATGCAGATGTTTCAGTCGTAATCAGTATTTACTGCATAAACCTAAATGGGTATGGCTTGATTGCTTAACTCAACCCAAAATTTCCAAACCTGCTGCTTTGGGGGATTTGGATTCTGCAGGAAGTAGAAGGACTTTTCTTGAGGGTGGGGAATCCATCCAGGGCCACTGCTGAGCTGTTTTACTTCAACTTGTGCTCCAACTTTGCTTTTGCACCATGGCTCTGCCCTTGAAAGGAAGACAAGATCATTTTCCTGCACAAAAAGGTTCCCAGAGGCAGAAGAGTGGTCTGGGATGAGGAGTTGAACCTGGCTCCAGTTCAAACAGACCCAGGGGGAACTTTGGATGGAAAACTCCCCTTTGCTGCATTCCCACCCTTCACCAAGCCCTGCTTTTCCCCATTAAAATCCAGCACCTCTCTGCTTTAAACTAAAGCCATGCCATGTATTTTAATTGAGGCTCTGGTCTCCAGCTCCCAATACTTATAATCAGATTCCAGTTTTCCAGCTAAAGCTGTTTATTGATGTCCTACTTTTTTCACCACCGTAGCATGTCAATAAATTGGAGAATAGTTCCGTAGGTTAGATTTCCCCAAGCTTTCTGGGGAAATCCTCTGACAATTTGCTGTATAAAGTCAGTTAATTGCTTTATATAGCAGAGCAATAGCAAGTATTTAGACATATCATATGACAGACATTCCGAAAATATGGGAGAGACATATTTGTCAATAAAATGAAGGCTGGAAAAGCAAATTATTTTATTATGTGAAAGTTCTGGGTTTAAGCTGAGTTCTCTTGATTGTCCCAATAACTGACATGCCTTAACCAGCTGTCTGAAAGAAACACTTGCTACTTATTTTTTCTGAACCTTCTCAGGACCTCCCTGTAACCAACCAGAAAGGAAATCTCCAGGTGCCAAAGAAAATTTAATACAGAAAAGAAAAGTTCAAATTATATTTTCTTTTAAGTCGGGTAGGGCCATAATAGAAAAAGATCATCAAAAACAATGAAAAGAAATAATTGTTAATTTCTACAGTACCTTGAAACAGAAGCCCCTGAGAATAAATAGAATAAGAATACTATTAAAATTTCCTCTTTTATTATATCTTCTCTGCCAGAGTAATTGTTGCTGTGTCCAATATATGCAGAGGACAATTTACTAGCTGTTTTCTATTAGTTTTTAGCATTAACATATACAGAAATAAAATGAATAGCTAGCTTTTCTTTGGTTAATTAAATGACTGACAAGTCACAGATGTTGCTGCACCGACTCTTCCATATGATTAAAAAAAAATCCACCCTGGCAAACAAAAGAACAGCAGCCCAGCAGTGTAAATGGTCTCTTTATTAAGTGAATATTGATGCTACATTATGATTTTTTTATGAATGTGAATAAGGTAGAAGACTTGTTCCTTCTCCAAGTTTTATATTAAGATTTGAAAGGAAAACCTGTTTCCTACATAATTCCCACAAAGGAGTTCAGGAGATGGTTTGCTGGAGAAGTGACCTAATTTACAGGAGGTTCTGCTTCCTCAACATCTCTCACCAAAGTGCATTTTTATTAGCAAGATACATATCTTTAATTTTTTTTTTTCTTTCTCCGGCATAATTTTAATGGAATCTCAGTAGCTAAAAGCTGGTATTGAAAATAAATATTCCATTTCTATTCAGGACTTTGTTTCACTAAAATCTTGAAGAGATTTTATAGAAATATTCATAGGATAAGTATATCAAACTGCAGCTGCTTCCCTTCCAACCTTGTCCCTGTGTTATCTTTATTAATCATAGAACTTCTCGCAGATTTGAACAGAGTTTCTCTCATCTGTGTGGCTGTTTTAAGAGCTGGAACCATTAATTTAATATCCAAATAACTTGAAATTAAAAATGGAGTGTTCTTGTGAGCAGTCCTGGATTTTCTGTACTGTCCAGTGACTCCAATGTGCTCTTCTAGTTTTAACAGGTATTAATATCTGATTTATTTTGGATAGCTTGAGGGTTAGGATGATTTTTTTTTTGTGTGTGTGTGTGTGCGTGTGTGTGTATGTGTTTAGTTCCTTCAGCTAAATAAGTATGAGGAGAGTTGAGAACAGAGTATTTTACAGCTTTAACACTAGGGATTACATTTATTACGAATTCAAAACATTTGGGGGAAGCAAATATGATATAAAAATGCTTCCAAAAATGTAAGTAAAACATATATAAATATATACCGTGGTTATGTGTTGAGTAAATTTTGATAGCCCAGTGACAGCCCTTGGGAGCCACAGCATCCTTGTGGAATTCCCACCTCCCCATGGAGGAGCGATGATGCCACAGCCCCTACGAGGGGACAAAACCCAGGAGCCACAGAGAAGGGTCACCAGCACTGCGTGCGAGTTTGGGACAGGAAGAGAAGTAGAATAATTTAGCTAATTAAGCCAGGAAAGAATTTAAAAGTCCAGAACGTAATTACTGATGATGGATTTAAGCCAGAACGTTGAGACTGGAAACAATATGCTTGTGTAAAGTGCCATATTTAATTAACAGGGGCAGCTTAGGTATAATATTTACATATTTGTAAAACACTCCAGGAGCACAGAGCCTCTTTTCCATCAAGTGAGACCTCTGGTGCGGTATTGAATTACAAGAAAAATTGAATTTACAAGTAAATCTCTCCACTTACCAAGTTAAGCATTTTGCAGAGCTCGGACGTCATTTGAGATTCTGAATTTTGCTACTGAGCAGGCCTTGCTCTCATAACCTGAGGAGACTGAGCCAGGGCACTGCTTCAAGCTTAACTTTCAGGCAGCTTCTTAAAAGAAAGGATAAAATAGATACAAATAATACTTGGCCCCTTTTTGCAGCTCTTCTCCAGTCTTTAATAACATCAAGAAAGTCTCCACGTCTCCTCTTCCAGACCACGGGTCCCCCCAGCTCCAGCCAGAAGTGACAGGAATTTCACCCTGGAATGTCACTGATCCAGAACATCCCTACCTCACCAAATCCATCAGTCCTCCAACCATATTAACCTGTGTCCTGGTTTAGGGCAAATTTGGGAAGAAATCCCTGAGTGGGGTCCCTCTAGAAAACAAATCCAAACAGTCCCTCCACCAGCCGGTTAGGGAAAAAAAGATTTTCTTGGAGGAAAGTGGAGAAAAAATTGTTTATTTAACAAGTGAAACACTCCCCAGCACAACAAGTGAACAACACTAAGGAACAAAACTTTGCTCTGCTCCCAAGAGATGCCAAATTCAGAAAGTCTCTGCTGTGGGTTGTAGTTTGTTCACTCTGTTGTTGTCAATCCCTCCATGCTGGGAAATGCCGGGCTCAGCCCAGGCCTGGTGGGGCACAGCTCTGAGCTCCTGGGGCTCTGCTGGGGTTAGTCCAGAACAGGTTCAAACAGCTCTAAGAAAAAGGATAAAAACCACAGTCTGGAGATCTTCTGTGCCTCAGCTAGCCAAAAACTGACAAAGAGCAAAGCAGAGCTCTGTCCTGCTGTCCTCACTGCAGATAGCACAGGCTGTGCGTGAGGGAAAGCTGAAAACTCTGATCTTTGTGTTCTGAAAACAATTCCCTTGGACATTGCACTGCTTCTCCTTCACTCTGAGATCCAGTTTTAAAGGTTCAAAACTTCTCTCTGAGCTAAACAGACCATTGGGGATCCAATTAATCACAATTCACCTGTGAATTCGTACGAAGGTTTGGCTGGGTGAGTTTGGCGAGCTCTGCTCAACGCCGAACTCCAGAGGCCTCTAAGAGTTGGGGTTTCTTTTAGCTGAGGAGATTCCCATGAAAATCCCGTGTCCTGCTCCGCCTGGGATGATGAAGGAAATCCTTCCCCCCCTCCTGACTGACTGCATTAATTACTGGGGTGATGAATGGTGTTCAACCTATGTAAATAAATGTGTGCCGAGGCCTGAGCCCAAGGAAAGTGCGGCGATGTTTTAGTGGACGGCGGCATCGTATTTCATGGAGTAAAAGTTGTGAGGGAAGAGGAGTGATATTTATGGAGTGCAAAGCACTGTGGGATTTTGTGGGAAACCACATATATTCAGCTTGTCAGAAAACATCTTAATATTTACTCTTACAATCCCTAGGCTACTGCTTTCTAAACCTAAAGCTTTCATTAGCCCATTTAGCAGATATAAAACATTTGGGAGGCTGCTGAAAGAGTTACTTTCGGGAGTGGCATTTTTCACAGCAAAACGATGATACCTTTGCACAACCTCATTATGCAGCAGTGCCAGCTCCTGAGCTGCTTTATCCCATCAAATTAATTCCTAGTTCTACATTTCTCTTCCCAGCCTTTGATTACTCCAGGCCATACCCTCAATTCTGTTTTTCCCACAAAGAAGGATCCCACTGAAACCAGTAATGTGGAAAGTGTTGTCTTCCAGTAACTCCAATGGGTTGGCTCCTTGCATTTCATGGAATTACCAGTGGATAAGGTGGTAGTGGTGCCCATAATCCTCCCTTCCCCATTTGCTGCCCCACGGATATTTTTCCTCAGCTGCTCCTGATGCCCTCAGCAGCTTCCTCTCTTTATGGCTCACGAGCCACAGCATAAAAAAACCCCAATCTTTTATTCTTTCCTATCAGTTTGGGGCTGCCACAATTTTATGATGAGAAGTTTTATAAATTGAAAATAAAGAAGTATTCCTTAAAACCTAAATAAGGATGATATTTGTTTTGGCTAAAATAAATATTTTTCACTCCCGTTGCATGCACAATATGTTCCATTAAGAAAGGTTAATTCTATATTAAATATAATCAAAAACACAACATGGGGCCTGTCATGCTGACATGGTGCAATAGGTACTTTAATACTGCTCAGCAGGAACCCTTGTTATATTTTTTATATGTTAGTAGATGTCTACTTAGAATTGATCAAACCTTTCCTTCTGAAACATATATGCCAACACCTCCACAACACACTATAAACCAGACTCTCAGAAAACAATAATGATGCTTATCAGTCACTCGCCTTGAGTTTGCTTGTGAAAAACCTCTAGCTAGTGTGCTATTGGAGCTCTTAAAACATAGATCTTTTTGCTGCACTGATAATTCACTCACAGCTTGAGATTGATGACTATGTGAAGTCCATAAAAGATGTTACCACTATATTTTCTTCTTATGATTTATTTTATCATGTTGTCAAGGTTTGCAGAAAACAAGAAACAAATCAATGAATGTCATGCTTAAATATTAAAGAAGGCTGTAATACACAATTTTATTCAGATGCCTTATTCAATCTTGCAGCTCTGAAAAGGGTAGCAGCAGCAAAGCTTTTATTTGAATTACTTTTGGAAAAATTAATTTAGTGTGAATGTTGAATTGTGAATGGCAAAAGGGTTGCTAACCTTATTTGTTTAAAGAGGAATGGGGAGTAACTTGGCTTTTTTTGACCAAAGGTTTTGAGAACCTGGGGAAATTCCCCGGCTTTTCAACTCCAGAAACTTTGGAATGGAATTGCTTAATGAGATCATGCTTTCTAAATTAATGAAATGCTGCCTGAGTGAAGGGGGGACGTGGAGGAGGTTTTGAGCTGGGTCTTGGTATCAGCAATCCCTGAGTGCTGCAAGGCTGTTTGAAAGAAAAGGCTTTTTCTCTTTCATTCCTACAAAACTGAGATCACAGCACACACCTCGGGCCAGGGGAGGGTGGGGGACAGACAGGGAAGGAGGCTGTGGCCCCATGCTGCTTCTGAATTGCCTCTCCCCTTCCTGATGTCCTTCCTGGCCTTCATTATGACTTGGATATAAAGCAGCAATTAAACCCAGCTTGGTTTTTTTTTAATTTTTTTTTTGGTTGGTTTGTTGGTTTTGGGTTGTTTTGGGGTTTTTTTGTTTGGTTTTGGTTTTATTTTTTGTTTGTTTTTTTGTCTTTTTGTTTTTTCTTTTAAATTCACTGTTCCTTCTTAGGAATAGAAGAAAATCCACCAGGATATTTTGTTGGGTTTTATTTATTTTTTTTAATCTCTTTTGAATATAACGAGTTTAAAACAATGAAAACAGTTAAGCAATCTGTTCACTCCAAAACCATGAATAACTCCCTTTTTTTGAGGTTTCTACTCTATTACCCACCTCTAGGAAGAGCTTTGGTTGCAATTTTATTCTCTCTGAGGCTGACCTGTCCTACAGGAGCAGACAGGACAGATCTTAATGGGCAGCACTTTCTGCCATGAGGGAGCAAAGCTGCCTTTTTATGTCTTTCTTGCACCATTTTATTGCATTCTGGTTCTGTAACTGTGCTAAAGATGGGAGTTAAAAAAGGAGAAAAAGAGAGCAGAGATGTTTTTTAGTCCTTCATCTTCAGGGACCAAAGGAATTTTCCGTGTCTTGGGTGTGCAAAAGCCCATCCCTCAGCTTCCAAGTGTGTGGTAAGGCAGGAATCCCTGCAAGGATGTTCCCCAGCATGTGTCAGGGGCTGTCACTTGAGATTGTTATGACATTTGAATTCATAAAATCCATCCTTTAACAAGAATAATTGGGTTTGCTGTTGTTCCTGACTGCTGAGTTCACACTTCTCCCAGCTAGAGGTGTTTTCCCAGAGAAGTTGTGGCTGCCCCATCCCTGGAAGTGTTCAAGGGCCTTAATGTGGCCACTGAGGTTGTCTCTAAGTGACAGGAAAAGCTGTTTGTGGCTGATTTTAGAAAAGTGAGGAACACAGTAACTACAGCTTGAAAACACCTCACCTGTGGCAAACCAGAAATCCTCTGGCAGCATCCCTGCTCCATTCCTGACCACCAAGGGGGGGATTCAGGTGCTTGGAGGTCACCAGGGATGGCTCTTGGTCAGCCTTTCAGTGTGATCAGTGATGGGGCTTTCAGTGCTCTCAGGAGACACAGAGGAAATTTTAATGATTAATAACTTTTTAATTACTCCTGGGTGATTTAAGGTGGGCGATCACCCTCCTTCCTAAAGGGGCTCCAAGAAATTCTTGCAGCCCTCAGCCATGAGTTATTTCTGAAGCAAATGACAGTACTGAAGGGCCCTGCAATATTTTCATGAATTATTTTCCTGCAGATCAGCCAGTCCCGAGGCAGGGGGAGAACACAAACCCTGCAAGGAAGGGGCAGAGCCACGCAGTGCTCAGGCTGTCCCACACTGACCTCCTCTCCAAACTCAGCTGCTCTTTGGAAGGAGCAGGATGAAGCCACTCAGTGAACCTTGCATTGCTGCCTGAGGCCATTTTTCATAGAGTTTTATTCGCCCACGATATGTATTTTTCACACTTGGAGATAATAGAACCACAGAATCACAGCATGGGTTAAGGTTGGAAAAGTCCTGAAAGATCATTGTGTTCCTCGAGACTGCCAAACCCAGCTCTAACCCAAGTCCCCAGGTGCCACATCCACACATTTTGGAACACATTTCTGAGATAAAGATCTGCAGAATATGTATAAAAATCTACAGCTCAAGATCACACAGACTGCTGCCTGCCCTCCCCAACAAATCCCATTCACAAACCCCATGAATTACAATTTTGGCTAAGCTCTTCCCTTTGCTCTGTTTCAAATCTCAGCTCTAAAGAACACTTAAAATATTTCAAGGAACATTCCTCTGCTTCTCTGCACTGCTTTTTAGTGCACACACCTTTTTTTTCCTCCAGAAATGGAACTGAAACTGAGTGAGTAGATTAGGCAAGATCATTTTTGTTCACCCCAAACAGATTGGGCAGTGAGAGACATGAGTTATTTTTTAGTTAAGCAAAGTTGATCCTTTCAGTTTAAGAGTGTAAGCACAAATAAAAGGACATTTAATTTGCAACATTCAAAGTGCATCTGAGTGTATTTTATAACAGAGTATTAAAAATAAAGTGTGTTGAATTATGTGTTTTTTAAGTATATTATTTAAAGTCATCTTAGAACAATTTTTGGAGGAAAAATATTGTAACAAAGCATACAATTTTAGCAGTTCATTCCCTGCACGCTTTGCTGTTTTTATAATTCAGGCATAGAGAGAAAGCTTTGAGTTGATCAGTTTTTATTCTCCAGCTTTTTCCCCTTTCCCTGCCCAGCAGGGTGCAAAATCACAGATTAAACCAATGTAACCAAGAGCAGGATCATCAAAGAGACCAAATTCTGTCCCCAAGGGAGGCCCCAGGACACCCTGTGCAGAAAACCTTCATTTCCTCAGGGAATCAGAGACTCCCAGAATGGCTTGGGTTGGAAGGGACTTTAAATCCCATCCAGTGCCAACTCTGCCATGGGCAGGGACACCTCCCACTGTCCCAGGCTGCTCCAGCCTGGCCTGGGACATTTCCAGAGCCACCAGTGCTATGAGGAATCTGTTCCAGTGCCTCAGTCAGAGCATTCATACAATTGAAAGCAATGGAAAATTATTTTTCCTTTTTTTTTTTTCTTTCGCCCCATTTATTTGTTTTGGCAACCACTCTGGATGCAATTTACCCACAGGCAGATGGCAAACACAAGCCCCATGCCCTGAAATCCCCTGTCAGTCTTTTCCTGAAGGTGGGATTGGAAGGATGGCCCCAGCTCTGGGGTAACCTGAGAGTCCCTCCTTCGAGACTTCAGCTTCTGCTGCTTCCCCCTTAGCCAAGATCTGACTGGAAGTGCTGATTTTTCCCGGGCCTGAGTAGCTGCTTCAGCTTTTTTTTTTGTTTATTTTGTTTTCTTTGACATGTGTTTTTTAATTGTGGCACATCTTAGCTATTCAGACAGGGCTGGATGGGAAAAAAAATGTTATTTTGCATTTTTCGAAAGATTTCCGAGACAATTTTTCTGACTTTTATTCGCACTGGGAAAGCTGATTTGCACAACAGCAACCCACAGGCTGTGCTCATAAAAATAAAATCAACCGAAATATATTGTTGTTAGTAGAATTTAATTCTAGGCTATGATTTTGGGAGTTGAGCTATATTATCACTGAAGAGAGGGTTGTTTCTTTTTACATTTTCCTCCTTAAAACTTCAAATAATGTGAACTCTAGATGGCTTTTTATTATCACTCACACATTTGGAGACCCCTTGAAGATGTGGTTAACAAAAGAGAGGAAGATCTCTGAAAAAGTTTCCATTTGTGTTGGAAATTGTTGAACTTTTCAGGAGGTCACCTGCATTCCCCAGCCCCTCTGGAAAATCCGGGCAAGCTTCCTCACACTGTTTCTGTAGGAAATGTTGTGGTAAAGATCAAGCAGCCCAGTGCTGTAACTTGCTAAAATTGCCTTGGGCTGCAGCTGTTTCATTGCACACACGCATTTATTAAAAATTTACCTGGAATATTCCTCCTTGTGCTGCTTCCCCTTCAAAAAGCTGGTCTGCAGCTTGTGCCTGGCCTCACAGTGCCTTAAAATATACCTGAAAATACAAACTGTGTGTTTTGGGATATAAAAATACTCTCATTTATTGGAATAGCTGATGGATTGCATCACTGCCTGGATGAGGTTTGGCCTGGGCAGTACCAGGTGCTGAAGCAGGTGTTAACAAAGTGCTTACAGAGGCAAGAGTCTAAGGGAAAATATTGATTGTGCTGATGGTAAAGACAAATTCCCTTTGACCTCATCGGGCCCAGGATTTCCTCCAGCATTTGGGAGGGGATGCAGTGTCCAGATGCATTGGTAGGACCTGCCAGCTTTGAGGAGCTGAAAGAGGAAAGCTCCCCCTCATGCACTGAACTGTTTATCACCCAGATTTTGGTATTAAAAAATCACAGAATCACTGAGGGTGGGAAAGACCACTGAGTCCCATCTGTGCCTGATCCCCACCTTGTCACACAGAGCTCTGAGTGTCACCTCCAGCAACTCCTGGGACACCTCCAGGGATGGGGATCCAACCCTCCCTGGGCACTGCCAATCCCTCAGCACCCTTTCCATGGGCAAATTCCTGCTGCTGCCCACCCTGAGCCTGCCCTGGCCCAGCCTGAGGCCGTTCCCTCTGCTCCTGTCCCTGTTCCTGGGAGCAGATCCCAAATCCCCCCGGCTGTCCCCTCCTGGCAGGGACTTGTGCAGAGCCACAAGGGCCCCCCTGAGCCCCCTTTGCTCCAGGATGAGCCCCTTCCCAGATCCCTCAGGAATTCTCCAGCCCCTTCCCAGTTCCATTCCCTTCTCTGGCCACACTCCAGCCCCTCCATGTCCTTCTTGTCTTGAGGGGCCAGAGCTGGACACAGAACTGGAGGTGTCACAGCCATGCCCAGCACACAGGAGTCAAACCAAGGCAAATCTTTAGGTGGGAGCCAATTCCCCTGGCAGCTGCCAAATATCTGTCTGATGTGATCCTGTTTTTCCATAATCACCCATAGAAGATCTTTAGTTTCCATATTGGTGTGTGAGTGGTGATTTAATGGAGTTGCACTGAAGAATTGGAAAAGGCTCCAGTCCAGTGTGTGTGTGTGTCTGTGGAGATAGAATTTTTAAAAACACCCTTATTTACACAATAAATACAAAGTTAATGTTTTGGCTTTCTTCTGGGACATCTGTAAGAGAAAAACTAGAGCTGGGGATTAAAGAGAGTGTGCAAGTAATGTGTAAACCATGAAATTCAATTAGTTCCTCTTAGGAAGCCAAATTTTGGTGAATACTGTAGAGAAAAGGTAGGGATAAAATGCCTAAGCCAAAGCTGTACTTAATAAGCTTCAGTAATTAGTTATAAATGGCTCGTTAAACCTGGAAACACATCTCTCTTTGCCCATGTTTATGAATCCTAGCAAAAACTGAGGATAGGGTTAAACAATAACTTGGAAGATTTTCCATCCTAAGTTTTCTACCGCAAATTATTTGGGATGGGAGCACATCCAGTCCTGGTGCTTCCCAGGTACCTCAACAGGGGGAGATGGTCTGAGAAGGGGTTATACAAAAGTGTGTTTGAAAGGAATAGATTTACTGATCAGGTCACATCTAATGAGCTGCACAGGAAATTAGAAGCATTGTCCTATTATTGATGAGTCCCCTTTTTTTAACCCCACATCCTCTCATTTTTTGCTGTATCCAGGAGCAATTTTCTATTTGGATTGTACAGTGACTCTTCAGAATTGGGAAGGTGAAAGGTAAATGGTGCTGCAGTGTGTGATGGATTAATTGGCAAATGTTCCTGTAATTGTTTCTGGCAGCTCTCCTACACCCACCTCACTTTTCTTGTCTCCCTGAAGTCAAAAGAGCTGAGGGAAACACCAACATCCCAAAACAGGGCTGCAGCTCCTGCCCCACAATTCATCTTGCAATCAAAGCTGCTTTGCTGTCAGAACAGGAACTGGAGCAACAAATACAGACCAAAGGCAATTCCTCTGCCTGCTCCCTCCCCCCAGCTGCCTCCAGAACTCACAGAAGTCCCCCTCTAATCCATATTGTGTACAGTAGACACCTTTGACCTATAAGCCCTTATTTTCCAAGAAAAGTGTTTTCCTGGCCGCATATTCCGAGTCTCCTCTTTCTATTCACTTTTTCTAAATATTCATTACTTTTGAAAAATTGACCCAAAGCTGAAACATTTCCAACTGGTGCCTTTTGCAGGGGGAGTGGGTCAAACTGGAGTTCCTTGATCCATTGTTACTTAATTTCTGGGTCAGGTTCCAGAAAGAACCCTTCTTCCTCTTTTCCTTCAGATGGAAAACACTCAAGAATTGATTTTCTGCTGGGAAACCTGCACAAGATGGTTGGAATTTCAGGAGAAACACAACACTTCCACCTCCCTAGATGGTGGAGCTCCCTCTTTTGGGGCCACAGCCTTGAAAACATTGGCGTGAATATCAGAGTTAACCTCCTTTTAAATGCCTTATCAACACAACTTTGCATATTTATTAATTTCTCTTCCTGGTTTATTTTTAAGTTAATGACAAACATGTCGCTGTGTCACAGGAGGAACTGGACATGCTCAAGGGGACAGCAAGAAGTGGTGGATGGCATGCCCAGGGACACATCTGACTCTTCCTCCTGATCTCTTCCCAGGCCATGCTTGGCCAGATTCAAGGGCTGCTCCAGACTGTGACTGCTATGAGTGAAAGTTGTGATAGAAGCAATTGCAGAAGTGTTTAGGATTTCTCTGGCATGGTGGATCCTCTCCAGACCCTTCCTCTCTCCTGCCTGTTGTTAATGCACTGCCAGGATGGCTCCAGGTCCTGGAATCAGCCCAGGACTGGGTTTGGAGTGCTCATCCCTGACAAAACCCCTCTGCAGCCTTTCTCTGCAGCCTTGGACGTGACACTTAACCTTGCTGCCTCTGACTCCCTGTCAAGGAGGGGATAATAACACTTGCTTATCTACTCCAGAGCGGGCTTTGAGGATTAATTAATTAATATTTGTACAGTGCTTTGAACATAAGTGCTTGGTATTATCATTCTTACTTCACTGCTCCAGGCTCATTTTCTCCTCTGGCCTGATGTGCCTTCCTGCTTTGCTGAAAGCTCCTCTCCTTGTCTCAGCCCTGCTGGGTCGTGCCCTTGCCCTGCCTCGCTTTGCACGTTCCTTGTGTGGCTTTTGGGGTCCACAGAACACCTGCAGAAGGACAAGAGCCAACCCTTGCTCCCTTCCTACTCCTGTCCCCTCCAGGACAAGCCCAGCCCGGCTTCTGCAGGGAGCTCGTGGCTGAAGTGATGTAAATGGTCACACAAATCCTCCTTCCTCTCCATCAGCAGCAGTTTCTTATGGAAGGAGCAGGCAGGTAAGGTGGGCTCTGGAGGGGCAGTTGGCAAAGCATGCACATTCCAGGTCTCCTTGACGTTCCTTTGGTCTTTTCCTGAAAGGAACAAAGAAAATAAAGGAAAAAAAAAAAAAAAAAAAAAAAGGAAAAGGTGCAGGAAGGACAGGAGGAAATGGAAAACTTGAAGACTCGGTGTTTCCAGGTTTCTTGGAAGAAATTCCCCCTCAGCTCCATCATGAACAGAGAGAATGCAGAAAACATTTGCCATAAAGCCATTAAAGCTGGTAAGTTTTGTACTCTTTAATCTACACACCAATCCCACAAGGATGGCTGTGTCCAGCTGTCCATTCTCCTAGGAAATGGATCTTGCCCCCAGAGCAAAGGCTGGGCTCTGCTGGTGGCACCAGAGCAGCAGTTCCTCAATGACTGGAGGGTTTCCTGCAGCCCTTTACCTCAGCTCTGCCCCTGTTGGGGACCTGCCTGCTCCACACGCATCCCATATCTCAGATGTGGAAAGGGGGCAGTGGCCACTCTTGTCCCCAGGCTGGGCTGGCACCCATGGAACAGGCACAGCTCAGCCCTGCTGCCCCCCTGAGACCCCCTTTAGTGCAGCAGTCCCTGAGTTCTTTACAATCTTTATTTACAATCTCACAGAGAACAACCTTATCCTAAAATCTGAGTGAAACGAATCTTGAAGATATTTTTAAGTGGCAAGATATTCTTGAAATTCATTGAGAGACCACTCAAAAACATAAGTGGGTGAATATTTCACCTCTTTTCCCTCTCTTCACTTGTCTGTAATGGATTGGGCAGGAACTGCCTTTTCTTACATCTGTTTCCAGAGCTCCAATTTCTCCTTTCTCCCAGTTACTGCAAGAGAAAAGCGTCTGTATTGTCTGAGTGTCTTTAATGTGCAATTCCACCAGCCTAATGGGCACCTGATGGTACAGATAGATTTGATTCCAGATTTGGATCTGCTGACATAAACCTTAATGCCTTTTATTGTGTGCCACTTTGGGAAATCCTGATTAACAGCAACAAAGAGATAATTATGCAAGATGAAGACAATGTAGTTGTTTTAAAAATAATGTATATTGTACAATTAATGCTACTTTGTCCTATATCAAAGTCACACTACCTGCATTAATCATACAACCTCAGAGTTTCTAAACATTAATAGCAAGAAATAAAAAGAAGAACTCCTAATTCCGAAGAGAGTCACAAGAACGGGGGGCTGGGAATCTTTAGAGAAGAAGAGATGTAAGGGATGCAGGTTTTCCACCTAATAATTACAAAATGTAGAACATAGGACTATGTCTTACAGAAAATGGGGCTGACACTGGTCCAGAAACCCCAATTAATAATGAATTCAATGTTGCCCTCCTGCATTAAAGAAGAATGTTTGTAATTGAAGGTGATACTTGAAATAAGAAGGGGGGATTTCCCTCCTTTTGACAGCAGAAGTCCTAAGAGCTTAAAACCTGGTGGAGTAGCAATAGGAGCGGATGGATGGATGGATGGATGGATGGATGGATGGATGGATG
>CM031862.1:1433680-1436180 GCA_018697195.1 Certhia americana
TGATAGGATGAAAGGGCCTGATTTACTCTCCTCTACCCCACAGCATCATCTGCCACCATCTGTTTGTGCCAAGCAAAGCTCTCAGACAAAACCTTGTATCTCTTTTCTGGTCTGGATCCCCTTTCCATGTGAAGGTTGGTGGGAGCTGGTTGAACTGGGCTGGACAAGGCCCTTTACCTGCTCTCCTGCACAGCCACCAGGATTTGGTGCTCAACATGGGCCTTAGAAAATGTGTCCCCCATAGTCATGGGCTCCAGCAGACCTGGTATGAGCAAATTGTAACCCAATAATCCTCCACGCTCCCCTGTGTGGATTCTGAACCTTGTGTGTCAACATGCCAGGCCAAACTCTCAACCCAGCCTCGCAATTTTGGCAATAAAATGGTTCCTATACAGAGATTAGAGCAGCAACATCACAGCAGTAACCTTTTGCTCTTTATTGGCAAAATTAACCTAAATTTGCTGTTGTACCCCAGGTTTGCGCATAGCACGCCGTGTTTTCCAAAAGCTCTTTTATTCCCACCTTTTTTCCCCAAACACTCCTCCAAATGCCAACTGTTTTGTGTCACTGGTGGCTTCGGAGCTGGGGGAATTCCAGGAAGGTTTGGGTGTGCTGGTTCCATTACCTTCTGCAGGACGGCTGGGGCGATACCATATGTGCGTGTGCAATTAGACATTTTGATTTCCGAAGGATTTAGTTACCATTTGCTGAAGCATTGAGTAATTACCAGAGCAAAATTGCCCAATCTGTCACTACGTCAGCGAAGTGTGGTTCTGGACAGCTTTATGGGCACCTTCACCAGAGCAGAGCCTTTGCTGTGCCTCATTTGGTGAAACTCCCCTCCTTCCACAGGAGAAATTCCTCCTAGCCAAGGAAATTCCAAATCACAGTGAAAATACCTGCTGTTATACACCTGCCCTGTGGAGGATGGCTTGCCTCAGAGGGAAAGGCTGTTTCAGGGAATATATTTCATTAAACGTGGTGGGGTTTTAAGGCTGGGAATTGCTATTCTGGGAAGCAGGTTTGGGGTTGGCCACTCAGCACTTCTTATGGTTCATATTCAGGGAATTATGGTTTCCATAATTTAGCAATGACACTTCTGCCACGGGCAGGGGGAGATTTTAAAATGTTCCCCACCACATCTGATGGGAGCAGAAGGATTTCCAAGGTGAGAATGTGTTTAGACAGAATTATTCCAACTCTTTTTTTTTTTTTTTTAAAGTCGCTCAGGGAAAGGTTTCTATTCAGAAACAGAAAATTAAGGTTACTTTGAATAGAGAAAAGGCAGAGGCATCATTTACTCCCCTCCCTCCTTCTCCCCACTAAATTAAACACTCAGGAATCTTGAGAAAATTGGGTCACTAATATGGAAATTTTAAAGTATTGATAATACCAACATGACAAGTTGTCACTTTGCAGTATGTTCTTAAACACGCCTAAACCTTAATAACCAGGTTATTCTAGAATAATCAGGGTAACAGAATGGGAATGAATGGCAGTTCCTGTAATTATTCTAGAAAGAGGACCAAAGCAAACAGAAATTCTCTCTAATTTTATATATTCCCAATAGGTGCACATAGTACATCATTATCACTATAGAAACTACTTAGTAGTTTCTCCAAAAATCAGCTACGCTTCACGGTCTTGTGGGCCAATGTCTGAGCTGCACATGAGCTGAAACCCTCTAATTCAAACAGAGGTAAGCTCAGAGCAAGCTGCACTAGGCTGCAGCATGCAAAACAAATTTCTGAAGCCGAACACAATAAATCCAATATATTTTTCATTGGTTTAATAGCCTGAAACTTTGGGTACAACCGACACTTTCTGGATATTAATTGTAAAGGAGGAGGGGGGAGCTGAAATGAGAGTCTGAAGGTGTTGGGGAAGGAAGGGGCTACAGAGGGCTTTGCTCTCTATGAAAGTTTGGTGTTGCAGGGTGAAATCTGTAATTAAATAAGGTAAACTACAAAATTCTTCAGTGACTTTGGCCCCATTTTCAGCTAAAAGCGTTGTTGCTGTCCCGATGCTTCACAGGATAATCTGGTGATCGTGTTGGAAAACAAACAAAAAAAAGGCTTCTCTGCTAATAAAAATCAAAAACATCATGTTTGAAAGCAATGAAAAAGACATGTCTGATAATGAAAAATAAAAAGCGATCTCTGAAAACAAAAAAATATGCTATTTTCTCTAATCAGAAAAGAAAAATCAAAAAGGTCACGTTTGAAAGCAGCAGAAAAGATGTCTGATAACGAAAAATAAAAAGCAATCTCTGAAAACAAAAACTATGCTTTTTCCTCTAACAAGAAAAGAAAAATGTCATGTTGACAATAAAAATCCTGTCATATTCGTTAATAGCAATTAAAAAACTTGTGTATGTAAATAAAAAAAATGGCATATCCACAACTGAAAAAATAAAATTGATCATGACTCAATCCCAGAGACTGCTTCTGTCAGTCCTCTCCTCATTCTCCCCCCTGCCTGTGACGTGGGGAGGGCACGG
>CM031862.1:1441180-1446180 GCA_018697195.1 Certhia americana
AAGGAGCACAGCAGGAGGGAGAATTGCACGGAGCAAACCCTCTTGTCCTGCAGCTGAGTGGGAGAGGAGCACGAGGAGGAAGGTGGGGGCTCTGCCACCCTCTCCTGGGCTTATGGTTGAATGAAACCACTGGATTTAATGCTGAAATGGAAATAATCCTGAAAGTTTTCCAAAGGCAAAGGTGCAAAGGCTGTGGGCTGCAGCCAAGCAGCCAGGCTTGGCTTGTTTTTCACAAATTATTCTATTCCTGCACTTGGTGAAGGACTTAAAGATGTCCACAGGGCAGAGCTTGGCTGCCCCATGAGTTTTCCATGAGCCCCCTCCATGGCCATAAATTCACCCTGTGAATTCACCCTCCTCCAGTTCATTCCTCAGAGGAGAGAGGAGCAGGGAATGCCAGGACAGGGCAGTGGAGCCCCGTGGGTGCTGATTTTGGACTGTGAAGAGCTGCTTACATGAGGTGAGCCCCGACCAGCTCTGTCTCCTCTTGGGAGAACACAAACACAAAACAAAATCCCTTTTGTAGCCCGGGAGGAGCTTGGATGAGGGTGGGAATGTTTAATTCTGGCTCCTCAAAGGAACCTGACTGGCCTTCCAGTAAATCAGTGAAACTGGGAGGTTTGGGAAGAGCAGGATGGGTGGTGGGGCTTGGCCAAGAGCTGGCACAGAGTGAGGCTGAGGGCACTTGTTGCCAGTATCCCAAAAAAAAAAGAGCGTTGGGTCGGCATCCAAAGCCATTTCCTCCTCCCCTTCTTTAATTATTAAAGACAAATTAGAACCTGCTTGCACATAAAGAACAAAAAAGGAAAACAAGGTACTTCAGAACTAGCAGCCAGGCCCAGCAATAAGTTGTGGCACCAGCCCCTGGAATGTCCCTGCTTGTATAAATAGGATCATTCATGGGAATCTCCAGGATAAATCCCTTAAGTTCAGTAAAGAGGAAGAGTATTGTCTCCTGTGACACAAGAAAAATGACATTAAAAAATATAATTAAACAGAACAGCCACAGTACAGATGATTTATCTAAGAGTGCTCGTGCCAGAGCCTTCAGCCATCCCAACGGACAGCCTGGAGATGGGAATATCTGCAACTCATGGGTTTCATGGGGTTTCATTCCTTTCATATTTTGGGGTTTTTTTGGGGTTAAGATTCCAGCCACCAATGTAACCCCTGAGTTAGCAGCCAGGGCATTATTCAGCTCCTCAACTTAGCAGGTTGATGGACAAAATTTCAAGAGTCTGCATGACTTTTCTTCATCTGGGAAATAATTACAGTGCTCCCCAAAACTGCTCCCCACAGTGGTGTGAGGCTCACTGGCCGTGCCCGAGGCTGTCCCATGTGTGTCACACACCATGACAACATTCTGGGCCACCACCAGGACTTTATTGGCAGTGCCAAGATATTAAAAAAAACTCCTTGACCCTACCAGTGAGCGAGGAACCCGCCAAACCCAGCACCCAGCATGGCAAAATAAAAAAAATAAGTAGGGAAAATCAGTGAATTTGGGGAAAAGTGGGGAGGGTAAGAAGCTGGGTCCATGATGGAGGTCCCTGTGGTCCAATATCCCATGGCAGTGGTTGACAATTGTTATCAGGCCAAGAAGATGTGTCAGAAAAGAAAAATTATATCAGAAATAAAATACTTTTAAAAAAAAAAAAAAAAGAAAGAGGATTTAAAAAATCTTAGAGAAAAGAACTATTAGGGAAAAAATCTTAGGAAAAAAACATTTTAGGAAAAAAACCTCTATTCAAAGCTGCTCACCATGTACAGCTGCTGAAACATCTGTGCTGAACATGATGACACAAGCTGGGATTGTGGCAGTTGGGGAGGGGGAGGCAGGAAGGGAGGGGGAGGCACAGGGTGAGGACAGTCCCCAAATGAGGGGACAGGAGCCCCCAGGCTGCTGCCAAGGGGGTGCCCCCACATTTTGGGCACCTCAGCAAAACCCCAGATGTGTTTGGGGTCCCCTCTGAGGGACAGAGACCCTCAGACCCTCCCCTCCCTTTACCCAGCTCAGGGTGATTGAATCAATCAAAGGTTGGGAGGGGTTTTCTTTGCCCAGGAAATTTGTCACTTATAATTTTTTTTTTTTTTTTTTTTTTTTTTTTTTGCAATACCCCCCCAAAAAATAAGCAAGACAGGGAAGACTCTAAAACCTGCTGAAATTGGGGCTCGACAAGTGGGTTTAGCAGGTGTACAGGTGAGGAATTTTGGACCCACTGATGCGGGTAGAAAAATTTTAATCTCTGGCCTGAAATGGGTGCAGGGAAAAAAAAACCAAAAAAAGAAAAGTTCAATAATAACAATAAAAACAATAACAATAATTATTATTATTATTATTGTTATTATTATAGCAAAAAATTCCTTTGCTCCTGCATTGTGATTAAAAAAAAAAAAAAAAAAAAAAAAGAAACTAAATAGAATAGAACAGAAATCTGCCTTAATCAAAACAACATTATGCCAAAACCCCTTTCGAGGGAAGGGAAATGTCCACAGCAGCACAGCCCTGCTTAAAAATAGAACAGGCTTTGCCTTGTGAGGAACAAAAATACAGAACAACACTTCTGCCAGCCCGCCTTTGAAGGATGTCTGTCATATGCCTGCGCTTATTTTACGCCCCTTCCCTTTTTTAAAAGAGGAACAATGCCATCTTCCCGAAAGGAAATAGGCAATAAAAACTCCAGCAGGATTTCCTATTCATAATTTTTCCCATTCATATCCTAATGGGTGAAGGAAAAAAAAAAAAAAAAACCCAACCAAAAAACCCTCCACCAGCTTTAACAACTTAAACGGCACTTATTAAATAGATATTTTTACATGCCTGTTTTTTTCCTAAATGTGGGATATAGTTTTACAGTTCAATTAAGTTTTTTTCCCCTTTTCCAGATCTCTGTCTCAGAGCTGGCTGAATTCTGTGCGAGCTGATGTAAAGCATCTGATGACAAAATATCAAATATATTTCTAAAACACCCCGTTGAGATTTTATCTGTGCCATTACATTTTTAATTAATAGAATTTCCCCCCCCACCTTTTTTTTTCTTTTTTTTTCGGTTGTTGTTTTACAAATGTTGTGTTTTACTGCCAGTATGATCTCACTGCTTTACAGTATCGATAAATGAAGGCACACCTGCACTATAAAATCTGCTTTATATGAAGCAGGCCATTCATGTTTTTATAGCCCATTTTTCACCCATTGTTCTTGGGTCATGTCATAGGTGTGCTGTAATGTGTGCTGGAGGTGGGCGGCTCGGAGATCCCTTCAACAAAATGGTCTAATTTTGCCAACTTTAGTGCCAGAATCTGGCCTGAAAAATGCAGAATTAATATCCCCGTGGACACTCGGCATGATGTCACTTCCCTGCAAATGTCCAAGACAAACAGCCATTTCCAGATCACTTGCACTTATAACATGAATTCTCCCTCCTTTCTTATCCCCAAATTACTATTCCTGTGTTTTCTAGCAATTTTTATGTTAACTTGGTTCATGCCTGAACTTTCCTGACTCTGCAAAAGCCTTGCACGCTTTTATTGTGTTGCTTCGGAGATGACAAGGTTCATTCCCGACCTAAAGATGTTTTCTTGGAGCCTGCAGAACAATTTTTATTTTTTCTTTTGCAAACCAGCCCAACCTGCGTTCACATTTCCCTCGCTTTGAGCACGCACACAAAAGGGATTGTTACAAAACAACAGCCACCTCGATTAATCCAAAAAACACCGGCTTTCAGGGGGTGGTTTGGAATGCTTTTTGCTTTTCCTCTTTTTCCCAGGGATGGGCTCTCCAGGCAGCCACGCCATCCCCCAGCTCTGCTCACACACCTTATTCCTGTCTGGCAGCATCCTCCCGGTGCTGCCCCTCTGGAGAGGAGCTGGGAGGATGCTGCTGGTGGGATGAAGGTCACCCTCCCCTGAAATTCGAGGCCTGGATCCTGGAGCTCAGCTCAGCTCTTGGCGTTTCTGTGGGGTGCAAAGTTTTCCCGTGGTGAAGGATGTGCAGCTTAAGAGGGAATATTAATATTTCCCTCGCAGCCGCCCTTCCCCAGGCTGGGATGCAGCAGCTTAATTCCTCAATTCCTTTTATTAAATCCCACCCCCACACCCCCTTTTCTCCACGTTCACCCCACATGGCACTGGTGGTTGTGTTCCAGAATGTGCCTTTCAAGTGACAACTTTATGGCAGAGCAGAGGAACTTTCATTAGGATAACAAACAGAGCAGGGAAAGCAACGCCGGCACAACTTGGGAACACTGGCAGCAAAGTTGCCAGGGGGATGAGGGGGGGAGCATGGAAATGTCCCCCCGGGAGCTGCAGGGTGCCTGGATCCCCAGGGATGGACACTGGTGTCTGATTTCTCTTCCAATGTGACTCCTGGAATTTAACATCTTGCTCTCCACGGATGATTCCCGTGGAAGGAAGGAAGAAAAGAAGGAAGAAAAAAAGAAAAAAAAAAAAAAAAAAAAAAGCAGGGGAAAAACAAGGGAAAAAAAATAAATATTGTAGGGTTGTATAAGCTTTGGAGACCTGCGAGGCCTCCTCGTCAATTATTAAATATGACCAAAGATGACATCCCTAACTGCTGTACAAGCCTCTGGAAGAGCAGGCACTGCAGAGCTGCAGCTTTCAGGCACACAGGATGACACTTTGATTCTGTTTGGATTCCCTTTCTTTAAAAAAAACACCTTTTCCTGCAGAAAAATACTTTTTTTTTTTTTTTTTTGGAGTGCTAAAAGCCTCTTTTCCTGCTTTTCCTTGCTCAGAGAGGTGTGGAGCCCCCCGAGGAAGGACGGGCACCCCGTGTCTGGCTGCACTCCATCACTCCCTGGCAGGAGGGGAATGGCAAAATATTGCTTTGGTCAAAGTTATTAAGAGCAGGTTCACTACCCAGTCCTGGTTAGGAGATAAAATATGAGAGGGCATCTTACATATTGCCATGATTAAATATTTACTGCTCCAAGAAGATTCACAGAACTTTTTAAAATTAATGGCTGCAAGTCTTTGTTTGG